>CAJQZJ010033704.1:2321752-2336809 GCA_907164525.1 Lophiomys imhausi
CTGTTACTATCATTGGTAAAGGTGGGAGGGGAGAGGATAGCTATTCCGTCGTAGAAGGGAGGAGTAGGTGAAAAGCAAATCCAGCATTCTTGATAATTAGGATTGCTGGTGTTGTGGATAGCTTCAAGAGAAGCATTTACCAAGGAAACAATGAGGTCAGCAGAACTAAGAGGGCCCTTAGGAACAGTGGGCTGAAACATGGTGGTCAAAGGTATCAAGGGAGAGGATGAGGGCAAGGCATCAGGGGCGGCGACCGTGGATTTGGAGACTTTGGGGGCTGGATTGAGAGGCTTTGAAGGTTGTTGTAAAACAGGATTGGGACCTACAGCGGCAATATTTTTATTGGGGATGGTCATAAGAAGCTTTATTGTAAAGGTGAGCCCTGGGTCTGAGCAGCCAAGTGACCAACTAGTGCACTCTCTCAGACACAAGCCCCATGTGAATCCTTTGGTAGTCCAATCCTTTGTCTTCCCCTTCTCAGTAAACGAAATGAGGAGGGGGGAACACCACTTATTTTCACATTGGGATTTTATAGGGTCGGGCATGGTTGTACTTAATTTATTTTGTAAATACTTAGGAAGAAATTTTCTTCGTAGGGTAATATAATCCCAGAAGGAGGTGGGCTTCCAATATGCATCCCCTGTGGTCTCACAGCCCCAGAATGTGCAGTAAAAGTCAGAAAGATAGCCGCATCTGTAGTTCTGGGAACGATCTCTGTGAGTGGGGCTAGGGCATACATAAAGGCCAGACACATCGTCGGCCAAAGAGGCTCTTTTAATATGAGAATTACAGCCGGCTAGGTGGCCATCATAATTGGGGTCTGTAGTATCAACTGGCTTATCCTGGGGCCAAAAATGAGAGGGTGTTCCCCAGTCAGCACTGGCTCCCAGGGCGAGGGCACAAAGGTCTACCTCTAGAGAGGGTCATGAAGGCTGGGCTCCAATCGAGAAGCTGGAATTAACAATGTCTCCCACTTGGTTGATTATGACCCAAGTAAAATTATAAATCTGGTATGGGGAGCGTTGGGGGGTGGTACTCACAGGCAGGTAAATCCGGAGTGTGAGCAGGAGGAGCAAGGTGACTGAATGCATTTTCCTGAAAGGAAGCACAGTTAAGGACCATTCTCAGGGGGTGCCCCTGGGGTGAAGTTAGCGAATTTTACCAGTCTTTCTGGCAGCCATCTGGCATTTTGTTCCTTGGAATCATATATGCATGCATGTCCTTTCCCCCAGATAAGGACTGGGTCAGGACCATTCCATTTGTGTTAATGGATCTTTCCACATGGCTTTGGCATAGGAGTCTGCTGTAGTGGGGTGCCAGAATCTGTCTGCTGCAGACTTTCCTCTTTCATCAAGGGTTAAAAAATTGAGAATGAACAGTGCATGACTTAGTAAAGTTTTATGATTTCCCTTTTGGGTGTACAAGTTGCCTCCTGAATGTTGCAATTTTAAGAGCATATTTTTTAAGGTCTGATGTGCCCTTTCTACAATGCCCTGTCCTTGGGGGTTATATGGGATACCAGTGATATGTTTAATATTAAGCTGGGCACAAAACTGCTTGAAGGAGGCACTGGTATACCCAGGGCCATTGTCAGTCTTGAGCATTTTAGGTATGGGCATAAAGGCAAGGCAAGAAATCATATGATAATAACATTTTTGGTAGCTTCACCAGTTTGAAGTGAAGAGCAGAGAAAGCCACTAAAAATATCAATAGAAACATGTATATATTTAAGCTTGCCAAAAGGGGAAAAGTGAGTAACATCTGTTTGCCATATTTCTCCTGGAGTGAGGCCACGAGGATTTATGTTGGGGGAGGGGCCATTGGTCGATCCAGACAGGGGAATCTGACTTCCAGGTGATTTTATCTGCCTGGCGTGCAGGAGGAGCAATGGCCCTTAAGAAAAATTTGAATCATAACCTAGTCCTGAGCGTGAGGTTTTTGGTGTAACAGCAATTGGGGTAGGGATCCCTTGGTTGTTTTTTCCCAAGCCTTGTCCAGGGATGAACCCCTGGTCCAGCATCTGGTGGGTAACAGCCATAGAGGGGCTAAACATAAGGACTCCCATTTGACTCAATACATCTCGACCCCATAAGTTTATAGGGAGGCCAGGTACAATGAATGGCCTAACATGTCCAGTATTGCCCTCAGGATCCTCCCAAGTTAGCAATTGGGAGCTTTGAAGGGTGTTGGTGGACTGGCCAATGCCTTGGAGGTGAGTTAAAGAAGGCTGACAGGGCCAAGAGGGGGGCCAGGAGGCCTGTGAGATAACTGTGGAGTCCGCTCCTGAATCAAGAATTCCCTCAAAGGTTTTACCATTGAGTTTAAGTTTTTGCTGTGGGCATTCTTGTGAGAGTTTTTGGACCCAATAAACATCAGAGGACCCTGGGGTGGAGGCACCCCGGGATGGGCCCAAGGGGGGTGTTGAGGTGTCCAGTGGAAGGGGGAGGGCCTGTGCAAGGCGTTGTCCCCGACGGATGTGAAGAGGCCCTCTGGAGCTAGAGGTCAGCACTTTGATTTCCCCAGAGTAATCGTTATCAACAATCGAAGGGAAGATGGTAATGCCTTGGAGTATGGCAGACGCTCTGCCCAAGATAAGATAGTAAATCTGGGGTGGGGGGGCCCAAAGACACCAGTAGGGATTATCTGAACTCCTTTTTAAGTTTCTAATATTGTATTGGAGGAGGCACAGAAGTCCAATCCTGCGCTCTCTGGGGTAACCCTATGGAGGGCTGAGGTTGGTTTGGGAGTTGTTGATGGAGGATTTAGTGTGGCCCTGTCTGGCTGTTCCCCAAGGCCAGCAGGAAGGAGACTGGCTGAGGGGCCCAGGGCTGGCCCTGCATCCCGTTTCCCAGAAGGGGAGGGAGGGGATGTCCCAGAATATCAGTTTTGGAGCGGCAGGAATTAGCCCAGTGTTTGCCTCACTTGCAGCGAGGGCAAGGGGTTGTTGGGGGTGGACGCTCTCCCCTTAGCTGAGGGGGTTTAGAGTTGTAAGTTTACCTTGAGGGCACTGTTTAACAAAATGACCCAGTTGACCACATTTGAAACAGGTGGACCCAGTGGCCCCACCACTAGTGGCTGCTCCCATAGCCAGATGGATGGCTTGTGAGACCTTTTGGGCAAAGGGATCTACATCTCTGCAGATACGGATCATTTCATCCAAGTCTTTATCTTTATGTTTTCCTCGAAGGGCAGCCCTACAGGTAGAATTAGCATTTTCATAAGCAAGCTGTTGGAGAAGTTTATTTTCTCCCTGGCCAGGTCCCAAGGACCTCTCAGCTGCCTCTAGGAGGCGAGCAACAAAATCTGAAAACTCTTCTTGATTGCCTTGAGTAATCTTAGTCAAGGGAGAAAGAACAGAGCCTTTCATGGGAATGGCTCTCCAGGCACTCATGGCTGCCAAAGAGGACTGAGCCAAGAGACCCAGAGAAAATTTTTTTTTGTATTTGGTTAGAGGCATATTTTCCTCAACCTAGAAGTTTATCAAGATTCCATTTGTTGGAGGGCGAGCGTGTGCTCGAGAGATTGTCTTGTGCCTGAGACCTGCAGCGGTCAGCCCAATCAGCCTGCCAAGAAAGGAACTGTCCCTGAGTCAGGACTGACTGGGCGACAGTGAGCCATTCATTGGGAGTTAAATATCTGCCTCCACCGAGACTCTCAAGGAGGGAGAGAGTGAAGGGGGCATTGGGGCCATAATTTTTAACGGCCGAATTTAACTTTTCAAGATGTTTAAAACGGAGTTTTTTAAAGACTGTGGGGTTACTTGTATCGTCGTTATCACTTTCATTGTCAATTTCTGAATTGGGCTCGTCCTCAGAGGAATCAGCCTCAGTCTCGGGCCAGGGACAGGATGTTCGAGAGGGCTTGTGAGAGGGACGAGAAGAGGAAGCAGGCACAAGGCGGGAAGGGGAGGGTGTGTGACAGGCATGGAGGAGGGGGGATGCCGAGCACTGAACCAAGCGGCTGGGGGAAGCGGTGGAGTCTATCAGGACTCGGAATCAGAAGCTGCGGGTGTCTGTGAGGGAGGGACCTGTGATCGGGTGACCGGAAAGTCTAGGTGGAGGGAGTCTGGAGGAGGGGCAGAGGAAGAACAAAGGACTGAGAGACGCGAAAGTTGTTTTTGGAGGCGAAGGATGTCTGTCAGTTCACGAACCTGAGAAGCAAGGCAGTCTCGCATATCGGAAAGAGAGTTAGGCAAGGTGATAGGGAAGGTTGGAAAGGCATAAGGCGCCATGAGAGGAGGCCAGTCAGGATTGTGATAGCGGGCGGCTTCATCCTCAAGGGAGGTGGCATCACAGGGGCCCAAAGGCTCTGGGTCGGGGAGAGCGGCCAGAGCTGTCGGCTGAGAGGGTGGCAGAGGAGAAGAAGAATGTTGTTTAATAGGAAGGCAGGGAGGGCAGAGGGAAGCAGATTTTTGAAGGACAGGGTTGCAAAGGTGAGTGGAGGAAGGAGACCGCGGGTCGGAGACAGCTGGAGAATCAAAAGGAGGAGGCTCGAGAGAAGGCAAATCTGGATAAAGGCGAGGCGGATCAGAAGGAGGGGAGTCCTGTTCAGGAGGGATGTCTATAAGAGTGAAAGGAACAGAGGCCTGAGATGGAGGCCGAGAGGGTTGACGAGATGGGCAGGTAGAACTAGGCCGAGACTGTGACAAACAGTACTCAGCAACAGACAAAAGCTGTCATTTGCCTATATCTTTGTCTGCATCTTCAATAATGTCCCTAATAATACCCCAGAAAGAGAAAATTGTTGCGGGAAGAGGAGTATTATCTTCATTTTTAATTATTTCATTTAATTCATGACCTACCTTTTGCCACTTTTTGGGATGGATGGTAGGACCATCTATTATAAACCACGGACAGTTTTTATCAATAAACACAGAGAAATTTATAAGGTCCTTCTTTTTAACCCTTATTCCTCTCCCTCTGAGTGTATGTTTGAGGTCCTTAATGAAGGAAGCCTCCTTTGACAGAGAATGGCCCATTCTTATGGGACGGAAATGAAAAATAGACTCACTCGAGGACGACAGGTCACGGGGGGGGGGGGATCGCTGTCTCGCTCAATCTTAATGTCGTGTACACGCTTCATCGAGGGTCCGTCCGGAGGGGTCCGTGCCTCGAGCCCCACGTTGGGCGCCACGTGACCCGACCCGTGGGTCCTAGTAATTCATGGGGGCGAGGAGGACCGCAACCTGAAAAAAGAATGGGCGAGAGAGGGAAAGGACTCAAGGAAGCAATTGCTTGTCAAGAGCCATGTATTTAAGCGCAAAGCGCCTTTTTATAATATACTTTACAAGGGGAGGAGGTGAGAGGGGCCAGGTGGTGGGAAAGTACAGAATCTTCTTGGCCTGTGCCCTGGAACATTGTGTGGTCTACCTATTTTTCTCAGAAGACATGGTACACTGCTTTGAATCAATCTGTAACTGCCAACCCAGAACTTTGCAGTTGCCAGGCAGTATGAAGCTGCAGGGGACATTATGCAGGTGGGGAGAGGTAGGGGGTGAGGGTGAGAGGCGAGGGTCTTGGCTTCTGACAGTCCTGCCTATTAAAGAGCATGGCATATTGAAATTATCTACTATTAATGAATTGACTTTAATCAGTGTGGTGGATTTAATAGGTTTGAGTCAGTATAGCCCCCATAGATTCATGTGTTTAAATGCTTGGCCAAAGGAGCTGTGATCTTGTTGGAGGAAGTATGTCACTGTGAAGATAGGCTTTGAGGTCTTATATACACAAGCTACACCCAGTATGGTACAGTATGCTTTGGTTGCCTATGGATCAATATGTAGAACTCTCAGCTCCTTTTCCAGAACCATGTCTGCTTGCACACCTCCATGTCCTGCCATGATGATAATAGAATAAATCTCTGAAAATGTAAGCCATCCCCAATTAAATGTTTTCCTTTATAAGAGTTGTCATGGTCATAGTGTCTCTTCACAGCAATAAAACCCAAACTATCTCCTGTCCTCTTCACAGGAACTACTTCTTTCTATCCAGATTTCTTACTTTGAAACAAGTACCACGAGGATGACTCTTACACATCACCAAGTTTGACTGCAACTTGAAATATAGCCTTGGCACTCCCTCAACCACAAATTCTGTGTGCCAACCCTGAGGAAACACATTCCTGTTATCTCAACAAAATACAAAAGAGTTCACTCACTAGTGTTGATCTCTTCTTAATTACAGCTAATTCTTCAGCCCAAGCTGACCACACACTCAGCTTCTCAGTACAAAATATTACACAACTTCCCCCATCTTAAATTTTGATAGTCTTAGTTTTTATATGAAATTTCATGAACCAGGCTTCCACAGTCTACATTTCTCTCAGCACATATCTTCTAAGATATCACAAAATAGCCTATTAATCTCTGAACATTCAATGGCCTCCTCAGCTCAGTGTTCTAAAATCCTCCAAGATCTTCCAACTAAATATTCTAACAGCTTAGAAAACCACCAATGTAAATGCAACTTCTCTGATATTAATTTCTGTTCTAGTCTCCTCTTTGGTAGTAATATAAAATGCTCTAACAAACAGAATTTAGGGGCTAAGGAGTTTATTTGGTTTATGTATACAGGTCTGAGAGAAGTCAGCAGAAGCTCAAGGAAGAGTTTGAAACAGAAATCATGGAGGAACACTTCTTTCTGGCTCACTCACTGGACTATGCTTAGCTAAATTTCTTATATAGATCAGGACCACTTGCCTAGGGATAATATCTTTCATATGGTCTGGGCCTTCTTACATCAAGATAATCCTTACAGATATGCCCACAGACCAATCTGATATGGGCAGTTCCTCACTTAAGTTCTTCCTCTTAGATGACCTTAGGCTATGCCAATTTGACAGTTAAAACTAACTGTAACAGAAAGCCTTCTCCAAATAGTCTACAGACCGACTAGACCCATTACCTAAAAATTCCTCCCATCAAAAAGTGCTACCTAGGGGAGAAAGCATTCACATATATAGATCTTCAAAAAACATTCAGCGCCCATAGCAATGTCTAGTGCCTAATATCTATAAATAAATTAAAAAAACAAATGGTTCATTTTCCACTGGTTCTAGTTTTTGGGGTTTTTTATTGCAGGCATTAAGCAATTAATAGATCCTGGTTCAATGATACTGTCACAATATTATTTGATCTGAAATATTTCCAATGCAACCAAGATTTAATCATATTTCACAGACCCAGCTGTCCATCTCTGGAGTAAATAATATTTGTTTTGGAAAGAAATCAAAGGCAGGCAAGAAGTTAAGTTATTAAGACTTTAAGTCTCTAGAATTCTCCAAAACAAATCTTCAGTCCCCAAGGGTTTTTTGAGTCTTCTTGACTCAAAATCTGATCATTCCTCTCTATTATTCTTGAGAATCAAGCCACTACAGGTCATAGCAAAATTTTACTGAAGAAGATATATAATTTGTCTAGTTAACATGGAAAAATGTTTCAAGTTTCTCCTTGTTGATTCCCACCATTTTTTACTAATTTATCTATTTATTCATTTTAACATCCCACTCACAGCCCCCCTGTCAATCCTAGCCTCATTCCCTCTGCCCCCATTCCCACTTCCCCTTCTTCTCAGAGAATGGACCCCTCCCTGTGGTAGAAATTAGGCCTTTAGTGAATTAGTAGGCAGTTCATATTAGCATCTGGCAGAACATAAGGAAGAGCTTGATGTTTCTTTAACCTGCTGAAATGGACAAAGCCAAGTTTTAGCTGGACGTTATGTTAAACTGAGCAAGCCGCTCAGATGACTTCAATTGCTGTGAGAAGCAATGGGACTGCTGGACATGTCAAGAAATCTTGTGGACCCTCAAGACCACCAAAGATCGTGAGATAATGCGATATATAAGTCAAAGAACTCCATGTGGTCTCCCACTTCCTCCTGCCCTCACTGACTGAGAAGTCATGCTCTAGAAGTGCATAGCAAGGTATGCCCTTTACAGAATTTAGACTGCAATAGTCCAAGGTAAAGGCATGGCATAAAACCTGCTGTGTTCCTTGAAGGCATCTGTTTTTGGGCCCCAAAGTGCCAAAAAAGTGAGCAAGATGAGCAAAGTCTGGAAGCCACTTGGAGAGGTTTTCAGCCATTGCCCAGTCCAAGGAGACCATGGAGGCAAGTCTCAGCTGTGGAAAAGACTGCCCTCAGTTTGGAGGTTGGAACAGACTGACTTTATAAACTGGCCACAATTTGGTGATTGAAATAAATTGGTCTTGCGAACAGGCAAAGTAAGGCACAATGGACACTAAGTTTTGAAAAGGACTGACTGCCGAGACTGCCATAAACCAAGTCACCCTGCACGAACCTATGCTAAGAATATTAATATCCTTTTAAGAAAGTTAAAATAAGTGGGGCAGTGGTGGCACACACCTTTAATCCCAGCACTTGGGAGGCAGAGGGAGGTGGATCTTTGTGAGTTCGAGGCCAGCCTGGTCTACAAAGTGAGTCCAGGACAACCAAGTCTACACAGAGAAACCTTGTCTCGAAAAACAAAACAAAACAAAAAGTTAAAATAGTGTTAGTTAGTTAGTTAAGTGTTTTTAGATAGGTATTAGAGTGTCCTTAGATATTAGGCTGTTTTTGGATAGATTATAGATTTTAGGTTATAGAATTTAGGTATTTTACAGGTGTTTGTTATGTATTAATAAATGTAAGTGTTTATAAATAAAAATATTCTGTTACACATCCCAGTACTTCTTGTCACATCAGAACTATCTGCATTCTCTTTTACTGAAGCCAGTCAATGCAGCCCAACTAGGGAAAAGGTATCCAACTGTAGACAATGGAGTAGATGTCAGGGATAATCCCTGCTCCAATTGCTAGGGGATCCACAAAAAGACCAGAATGTCCCTCAGCTCCATAAGTGCAGGGGTCCTGGGTTCAGTCCATGTATGCTCTTTGGTTAATGGATCAATCTCTGTGATCCCTCAAGGGCCTGGGTTAGATGTCTCAGTTGGTCTTATGTAGTTCTTATTCCCTCTGGGACCTCTGTCTTTCCCAAATTCTTCCACAAGACTCCCAGTTCTCTGTCCAATAGTTGGCTGTGAGTCCAAGCATCTCTTTCCATTCTTTGTTTGGTGGAGCCTCTCAGATTACAATCATGCTATGCTCCTGTTTGCAAGCATAGAAAGGCATCATTAATAGTGTCAGGGTTTAGATCTCTCCCATAGGTTGGGTCTCAAGTTGAGTGAATCATTGGTTGGCCATTCCCTCAATCTCTGCTTCATCCTTATCCTTGCATGTCTTGTAGGAAGGGTAGATTTTGGATCAAGGGTTTTATGGGTGGGTTGGTGTCCCCCTCTTTCCACTGGCAATCTTTCCTGGTTTTCAGAGATGGCCACGTTGGTCTCCATATCCCCTGTTGCTAGTATTATCAGCTAGAGTTATTCATATATCCTTGCAGGAGCCTACCCCATCACAGGTCTCCAGTTTGTCCCAGAGATTCCAACCCCATCAGTTTCCCTTCTCTTTCCCACCCTTACCACCTCCCACCCCTGCTTTCCCCCACCTCATCCCCTTCTTTGTTCCTTCTGCTCCCCCTCTCCTGCCCAGTTCCCTCTCTTCATCTATTTCTGTTGTCTATAGTTTTCTCTTTCTGAGTGAGATTGAAGCATCCTCCCTTAGGCTATCTTTGTTACTTAGCTTCTTTGGGTCTGTGGATTGTAAGATGTTATCCTGTACTGTGTGGCTAATATCCACTTATAAGTGAATACGTACCATCTATATTTTTCTGGGCCTGGGTTGCCTCACTAAGGATATTTTCCAGTTCAATCCATTTGCTTGCAAATTTCATGATTTTCTTGTTTTTAATAGCTGAGTAGTAGTATTTCATTGTGTAAATGTACAAAATATTTTCTTTATTCATTCTTTAGTTGAGGGATATCTAGGTTGTTTCCAGGTTCTGGCTATTACAAATAAGCCTTCTATGAACAAAGTTGAGCAAATGTTCTTCTGGTATGATGGAGCATTTTTAGGGTATATGCCCCAGAGTGGTATAACTGGATCTTGACGCAGAACTAGTCCCAATTTTTGAAGGAAGTGACAAACTGATTTCCAAATTGGTTGTACATGTTTGCATTCCCACCAGCAATGAAAGAACATTCCCCTTGCTACACATCCTTGACAACATGTATTGTAACTTGAGTTTTTTGGGGTTTTTTCATATTTATTTATTACTTCAAGTTACATCTCCATCACAATGCTCTCTTTCCACCCAACCCAGTCCCACCCTCCCACCCTCCCACCCTCTCCCCCTTTCCCACCTATCCTACTCCTCCAGAGTGCGGTGTCCCTACATATCAGTCCCCTGCCCCAGTTCAGCAGTCATATGAGGGCTAAGAGCTTTCTTATACACTGGGGGCCTACATGGCAGCACCAGTAGGGCAAAGTGTCTCATTGACAGGAAACAAAGTCTATGTTCCTGTTCCCTTTGGTGTATTGGTTGTAGTACAGTTATCCTGTACTATATGGCTAAAATTTAATTATAAGTGAATAGTTGCCATGTGCATCTTTCTGAGCCTGGGTTAGCTCACTAAGGATGAGCTTCTCTAGTTTCATCCATTTGGCTGCAAATTGCATGATTTTGTTGTTTCTAATAGCTGAGTAGTATTCCATTGTGTAGATGTACCACAGGTTTTTATCCATTCTTTGGTTGAGGGATATCTGCGTTGTTTCCAGCTTCTAGCTATTACAAATAAGGCTGCTATGAACATAGATGAGGAGATGTCCTTGTGGTTTGGTGAGGAATCATTTGGGTGGATACCCACAAGTGGTATAGCTGGGTCTTGAGGTAGAGCTATTCCAAGTTTTCTAAGATATCGCCAGACTGATTCCCATAATGCCCATAATGGTTGTACAAGTTTGCACTCCCATTAGCAATGGAGGAGTGTTCCCCTTTCTCCACAACCTCACCAGCATGTGCTGTCATTTGAGTTTTTGATATTAGCCATTCTGACAGATGTGAGATGGAATCTCAGAGTCATCTTGAGTTGCATTTCTCTGATGAATAAGGATGTTGAGAATTTCTTTAAGTGTTTCTCAGCTATAATGGATTCCGCTGTTGAGAATTCTCAGTTTAGCTCTGTACCCCATTTTTAAATTGGATTATTTGGTTTGCTGGTGTTTATTTTCTTGAGTTCTTGATATATTTTGGATATTAGCTCCCTGTCAGTTGTAGGGTTGGGTGAATATCTTTTCCCAATATGTAGGATGACATTTTGTCCAATTGACAGTGTCCTTTGCCTTACAAAAGCTTTTCAGCAGTCATATGACTGCTGAACTGGGGTGGGGGACTGTAATGCAGGGACACTCCACCCTAGAGGAGTGGGATGGAATGGATAGGGAGTAGAAGGTGGGTAGGCGATACTGGGAGGGGTAGAAAGAGGACACTGTGATGGAGATATAAACTGAAGTAATAAATAAATATTTAAAAAAACTTTTCAGTTTCATAAGGTCCCATTTATTAGTTGTTGATCTTAGCACCTCAGCTATTGATGTTCAGTTCAGGAAGTTGTCTGTACCTATGCATTCAAGTCTATTCCCCACTTTTTCTTCTATTAGATTTAGTGTATCTGGTTTTATGTTGAGGTATTTGATCCACTTAGAATTGATTTTTGTGCAGGGTAATAAACATGGATATATTTGCATTCTTCTATATGTACTCACCCAGTTAGACCAGCACCATTTGTTGAAGATGCCAGCTTCTTTCCATTGTATGGTTTTAGCTTCTTTGCCAAAAATCAAGTGTCCATAGGTGTGTGAGTTTATATCTGGGTCTACAATCTGATTCCATTGAACAACCTGTCTGTTTTTATGCCAGGACTATGTGGTTTTTATTACTATTGCTTTGTACTACAACTTGAAATAAGTGATGGTTATACCTCCAGAAGTTCTTTTGTTGTACAGGATTGTTTTCACTATCCTGGGATTTTATTTTTCCATATGAAGTTGAGAATTGTTCTTTCAAGGTCTATAAAAAATTGTATTGGTGTTTTATGGGACTTGAATCTGTAGATTGCTTTTTGTTTGATGGCTTTTCTGTTGTGTTAACCCTACCGATGCATGAACTTAGAAGATCTTTCCATTTTATATCTCCTTCAATTTCTGTCTTCAGAGACTTGAAGTTCTTGTCATGTCATATAGGTCTTTCATGTGCTTGGTTAGAGTTACACCAAGAAATTTTATGGTTACTAGTGACTATTGTGAAGTGTGTGGGTTTGTTGTTGTTGTTGTTGTTGTTGTTGTTGTTGTTGTTTTGCCTAACTTCTTTCTTAACCCATTTATCGTTTGTGTAAAGGAGGGTTACTGATTTTTTGAGTTAATTTTATAATCAGGCACTTTGCTAAAGGCGTTAGTCAGCTGTAAGAGTTTGCTGGTAGAATTTGTGGGTTGCTTATGCCTACTATCATATAATATGCAAATAGAGATACTTCCTTTCCAATTTTTACCTCCTTTAATTGTCTTATTGCTTTAGGTAGAACTTCAAGTACTATGTTGAATAGATAAGGAGAGATTTTAGTGGAATTCCTTGGAGATTCTCTCCATTTAATTTGATGTTGGCTATAGGCTTGCTGTATATTGCCTTTATTATGTTTAAGTATGGGCCTTTTATTACCAATCTCTGTAAGAGTTTTATCATGAAGGGGTGCTAGATTTTTGTCAAAGGCATCCTCAGCATCTAATGAGATGATTATGTGATTTTTGTTCTTTCATTTTTGTTTTTATGGTGGATCACATTAATGTGTTTTCATATGTTAAACCATCCTGGCATCCCTGGGATGAAGGCTACTTGATCATGTTGGATGATGTTTTGTATGTATTATTGGATTTGGTTTGTGAGTATTTTATTGAGGATTTTTGCATCAAAGTTCATGAGGGATATTGGTCTGATATTCTCTTTCTTGGTTGAGTCTTTGTATGGTTTAGGAATCAGGGTGACTGTAGCTTCATAGAATGAGTTTGGTAAAATTCCTTCTCTTTCTATTTTGTGATACAGTTTGAGGATAATTGGTATTAGCTCTTTTTTGATGGTCTGGTAGAATTATGCACTAAAGTCATCTGGCCCTGGGCTTTTTTTGGTTGGGAGACTTTTGATGACTGCATCTATTTCCTTAGGGGTTATACGAATATTTAGATTGTTAAATTGATCTTGATTTAACTTTGGTTAGTGGTATCTATCAAGGAAAACATACATTCCATTTAAATTTTCCAGTTTTGTAGAGTATTTACAGCTTTTGAAGTAAGACCTAATGATTATTGGATTTCCTCTATGTCTGTTGTTATATCCCCTTTTCATTTCTGATTTTGCTAATTTGGATACTGTCTCCCTGCCTTTTAATTCATTTGGCTAAGGGTTTGTCTATCTTGTTGATTTTCTCAAAGAACCAGCTTTTACTTTTATTGATTCTTTGTATTGTTCCCTTGGTTTCTAAATTATTGATTTCATCCCCGAGTTTGATTATTTCCAGCCATCTGTTCCTCTTCAGTGTGTTTCTTTCTTTCTTTTTTTTTTTTTTCTGGAGCTTTTAGATGTGCTGTTAAGTCATTAGCATGAGATCTCTCCAATTTCTTTATGACACCACTTAGTGTTATGAAATTTTCTATTAGCACTGCTTTCATTGTGTCTCATAAATTTGGGAATTTTGTCCCTTCATTTTCATTGCAGTTTAGAAAGTCTTTAATTTTTCTCTCTATTTCTTCCATGACCAAAATTGGTCATTGAGTAGACCAATTTTCCTTTTTCATGAGTTTGTAGGTGTTCTGTTGTTCCTCTTGTTGTTGAGGTTTTCAGCTTTAATCCACAGTGGTCTGTTAAGATACAAGAGGTGATTTCAATCTTCTCATATCTTTTGAGACTTGTTTTGTGACCAACTATATGGTCAGTTTTGGAGAAGGTTCCGTGAGGTGCTAAGAAAAAGGTATATTCTTTTGTGTTTTGGTGAAATGTTCTGTAGATGTCTGTGAGGTCCATTTAATTCATAATTTCAATTAGTTTGATTGTTTTTCTGTTTAGTTTCTGTCATGTTAACCAGTCCATTGGTGAGAGTGTGGTGCTAAAGTCTCCCACTATTAATGTATGGGGTTTAATATGTGATTTAAGCTTTAGTAATGTTTCTTTTACAAATGTGGATGCCCTTGCATTTGGTGCATAAATGTCCAGAACTGAGATCTCTTCTTGGTGAAATTTTCCTTCGATGAGAATGAAGTGTCCTTCACCATCTCTTTTGATTAATTTTGGTTAAAAGTCTATTTTATTACATATTAGAGTGGTTAGCCTTGCTTGTTTCTTAGGACTGTTTTCGTGGAAAACTTTTTTCCATCCCTTTACCCTGAGGTAATATTTATTTTTGTTGCTTAGGTGTCTTTCTTGTATGGAGCAGATTGATGGATTCTGCTTTCACATCCACTCTGTTAGCCTGTGTCTTTTTTTATTGGGTAATTGAGCCCATTGATGTTGAGAGATAGTAATGACCAAAGATTGTTGATTCCTATTATTTTGATGGTGTTGGTGTTAGTGTATTTGTGCATGCTTCCCTTCTTTTGTTTTTGCTGGTGTGGAATTATTTATTTCCTGTATTCTCCTGGATCTAGTTATCCTCCCTGTGTTGGAATTTTCATTTTGGTATTCTCTGCAGGGCTGGGTTAGTGAACAGATATTGTTTAAATTTGGTTTTATCACAGAATGTCTTGTTTTCTCCATTTATGTTGATTGAAAATTTTTTCTGGGAACCTACAGATTTGGAAAAGATCTTTAACAACCTCAGATCCGACAGAGGGCTAATATCCAAAATTTATAAAGAACTCAAGAAATTAAATGCCAAGAAACCAAATAATCCATCGAAAAAAATGGGGAACAAGCATGCAGGAAGAAGACCAGGCCAAGAACCTGAGGGAATCCGAGGTCCGTTCCACGCCTGCCTGAGCAAAGCGCTTGATGAGTGGGAGCTTCACACTCAGTGGATAGAGCCTCTGGGGAAAGCAGGAGGGTGAGTGGGGCCCCAGGGGAGAGGGGCAGCATGAGTCAGCAGCAGCAGCAGCAGCAGCAGCAGCAGCAGCAGCAGCAGCAGCA
>CAJQZJ010033704.1:2336819-2352910 GCA_907164525.1 Lophiomys imhausi
CAGCAGCAGCAGCAGCAGCAGCAGCAGCAGCAGCAGCAGCAGCAGCAGCGGCTGGGGCTGGGAGAGTGCCCAGCCTGCTGGTGGACCCAGGGCAGAAGACTATGCCACTCCGCTGCCAGATCCCATCAACGTGGAGAGCCTACTGCTTCTAGCCAGGTATGGAGGCCCAGTACTGTAATGCCAGTCCTTGGGAGGCAGAAGCAGAAGAATGCCATCAAAAATAACGATTATTCTACAAGAAAACATGTAATATGCGTGCAGGAGAAATGTTCTGAAAGTGAAGAAGCCCCATTTTTATGTGTCACTGGTGTACTTAACTCGCAAGTTTATGAATCGTGTTAGATCTGCCCCTGGAGGCATTCTTGACTTAAGGTTGCCACAAAACTGGGAGTCCGAAAGTGGCACGTGTATGACATCACCAACCTCTTGGACAGCATCAAGCTTGTGGAGAACAAATCCAAGAACCACATTCAGTGGATAGGATCCTACTTGACCAACTTTGGAGCCGTGCCCCAACAAAAGAAGCTGCAGGCTGAGCTCTCTGACCCATTGGCAATAGAGGACGCCTTGGATGAGTTGATTAAAGAGTGTGCCCAGCAACTGTTGGAGTTAGCAAATGACAAGGAAAATGAAAGACTAGCATATGACATGTGTCAAAATATCAACAGCATTCAAGTTTTCCATGAACAGATTGTCACTGAAGTAAAGATTCCAGAGGAAACCAGACTGGATGTTCTGGCTCCCAGAGAAGTAGGTAAAGCTGAGCTGCAGAAAGGATTTAAAAAGGGAGGAGCACTCTATCACAATACATATCAGGAGCACCAAAGGACCCACTGATGTGTACTTGTGTGAAGTAGAACAGAAACACTCAAATGGTAAAACAGCCAGTGGAGTAGGGACCCCTTCATCTAAAAGCAAACATCCAAAATGCCCAGAGAAAGAAGACAAGCCTTCTCAGTGAGGTGAAGAGATACTCAAAGTGACGACTAATAGCAGTGCAATGTGATGAAGGTTTTTGGAGCATTCTGCATAGATGAATTATGTACTGATGTGATTCCCAGCAATAAGTCTCCGTGGAGTGCTCTTGTTCTCTTATTCTAGATTCGTAGCAGTGTTGAAGACCAGTAGTGTTCTCGAGTAGCTTCTTGCTTAGGTTCCTGGATGGTTTCCACATTCAAAGTCAGCTCTTTCGATAATTCTTCACTGCCTTTTGTCAGTGAAATGGACGACCTCTTGTCTCCTGAAATCATTTTATGACAAAGAGTATCATAAGAATAGACAGCTGGCCAGCTGGTCATGGACTCTGCCCTCCCCTGATGGATGATGGCATTTGTTTCACAGAAGAGTTGCCTTACACTGCTTCACATTTGCAATTATGTGTTGTGCACTGCTGTTGTGTACACACAGGGCCAAATGCGGTGCCTTTGTAAATATCTGTATCGTGTTTAGATTGCTTATGAAATGTGTCTGAGTGATTCTTCAACCCTAGGTCAGCCAAAATAATGTATGTAGAGAAAATGACAGACAGATCTCTACTTCCTCAGTACCTGCAACTTATTAGAACCCTCTGAATGGGGGTGAGAGGAATTTTCTAAAGTTTTACATGTAGAAGTTTCACAGATGTCTGTACATTTAGGTTCATGGTCTTAAAGTATTTTAATACAGTCCCCAATGCTGCGATTGGAGTTGGATACTTCTTGATTTTAAGTTGCCTACAGAATCATTATGTCCCAGAACATTGGACATAATTGCCTCAGGGCAAGTACAGAATTGCCGTCTGGCAGTGAGTCAATTCACTACAGTGTGAATTTGGTTCTGGTGAAGTTAAAAGCATTATCATGCTTTTTTGTGAGCAGATTTTCTAATGTGCTTCTGTGTGCCACCTTGCTCCTCAATCAGAGGGGCTTCCCCCCCACCCATGCATTGTACCCCGCCCATGCTCCAGCTCTCATCCCGCTTCCCAAGCACCTAGCTATTTCTACCTCAGTGGGTAAGTCATTTACCTCTCTGTGCCTCAGTTTACTTAGTAATTTACCACAAGACTGTGCACTTTGTGAGATAACTTTCTTCATAGTTGTGCTCAGTACCTTGCATCACACCTAGTCCAAAACAAGTCCCCAATAAGCATCTAGCAAACTAGTGTGTGGGTGAGTGCAACATGAGGCTGATGGAGTCCTTGTTGTTGTTGTGCAAGGGTCTAGGAAGCACCATTAGTATGTTAAACCTCTCTTATTTCACAAAAAGTTTGAAGTAACTTGAAATAACCACTGTGTTTAAAAAAAAAATTGAAGCCAGGTGTGGTGGCTCATGCCTTTAATCCCAGCATTCCAGAGGCAGAGGCAGGAAGATCTCTTCAAGTTCATGGCCAGCCTGGTCTACAAAGAAAGTCCAGGACAGCCAGGGCTACACAGAGAAAACCTGTCTTGAAAAAAAAATTGAAGTAGGGATCCAAAACTAAACTATTTAAAAATTTTTTGGAACAGAGCTAAACTGATAATTCACAAAAGATGAATCTCTTATGACTGGGAGACACTTGAATGCTCAGCATCCTTAATTACCAGAGAAAGGCAACTCAAGAGGATGCTGAGATTCCATCTCACAACTGTCAGAATGGCTAAGATTGTAGAGAAAGAGGAACACTCCTCCTTTGCTGGTAGGAGTGCAAACTTGTACAACCACTATGGAAATCAGTCTGGTGATATCTTAGAAAACTTGGAATAGCTCTACCTCAAGACCCAGCCATGCCACTCCTGGATGTACATCCAAATGATTCCTCACCAAACCACAAGGACATCTCCTCAACTATGTTCAAAGCAGCTTTATTTGTAATAGCTAGAAACTGGAAACAACCCAAATGTCCCTCAGCTGACAAATAGATAAAAAAAAAAAAATACTGTGGTACATTTACACAATGGAATAGTAGTACTCAGCCATCAGAAACAAGGAAATCATGCAATTTGCTGCCAAATAGATGGATCTAAAAGAATTCATCCTGAGTAAGCTAACTAGATCCAGAAAGATACACATGGCATATATTTACTTATAACTGGATTTTAGCCACATAGTACAAGATAACTATCCTACAACCAACAGACCAAAAGGAACAGGAGCAAAGACTTTGTTACCTGTTAGTGGGACACTTTGTCCTACTGGTGCTGCTATGTAGGCTCCCAGTGCAAGAGGAAGTTCTTAGTCCTCATATGACTGCTGAACTGAGGGGGGTTGATATATAGGGCCATCCCACACAGGAGGAGGAGGATAGGTGGAAGAGGGGAGGAAGCATGGGAGGGTGGGAACAGAAGAGATGGAGGGGACTGTGATGGAGATGTAACTTGAAGTAATAAATAAACATTAAGAAAAAAAGAACATAAGTTTTGCTGGGTATAATATTCTGGGTTGGCATCTGTGATCTTTTAGAGGCTGTATGATATCTGACCAGGCCTTTCTCACTTTTAAAGTCTTTGTTGAGAAGTCTGGTGTAACTCTAATAGGTCTGCCTTTATATGTTACTTGACTCTTATCCTTTGTGACTCTTAGTATTCAGTCTTTGTTCTGTACATTTAGTGTTTTGATTATTATGTCCAGGGGGGATTTTCTTTTTTGGGCCAATCTATTTGGTTTTCTGTAAGCTTCTTGATTGGGTATTAGCATCTCTTTCTTTAGGTTAAGGAAGTTTTCTTCTATGATTTTGTTGAGGGTATTTTCTGAGCCTTTAATCTGGGAATCTTCTCCTTCTATTCCTACTATTCTTAGGTTTGGTCCTTTCATAGTGTCTGAGATTTCGTGTATGTTTTGTGTTAAAACTTCTTAGATTTAGCATTTTCTTTGGTAAATTTCTCTTTTGCATCTTCTACACCTAAAATTCTCTCTTCCATCTCTCGTATTCTGTTGGTGATGCTTGTGTCTGTAGATCCTGTTCTCTTTCCCAGGTTTTCCAACTCCAGGATTGCCTCAGTTTGGGTTTTCTTTGTTGCTTCTATTTCCATTTTCAGATCTTGAACATTCTTCTCCTGTTTGCTTTTTCCTGCACTTTTTAAAGGGATTTTTTTAATTTACTTCATCTGTTTGTGTATATTTTCCTGAATTTCTTTGAGGGGTTTATTCATTTCCTCTTTTTTTTATAAATTGTGTACATTTTATTATTAAATCTTTTTTAAATTTTATTTATTTATTGCTTCAGGTTACATCTCCATCATAGTGACCTCTTTTCACCCTTTCCAGTCCCACCTTCCTACCCTCTACCCCCAACCCTTCCATCCCACTCCTCTGGAGTGGAGTGTCCCTACATAACATTCCCCCACCCCAGTTCAGCAGTCATATGAGGGCCAAGAGCCTCCTCATACACTGGAGGCCTACAAGGCAGTACCACCAGGGAAAAGTGTCTCAATGACAGGGAGAGAAAACAAACAAACAAAGAAAAAAGTCTATGTCCATGTTCCCTTTGGTGCATTGGTTGTAGTATAGATATCCTAACCTGTACTATATAGCTAAAACCCGACTATAAGTGAATAGATGCCATGTGCATCCTTCTGAGTCTGGGTTAGCTCACTCAGGATGAGCTTTTCTAGTTCCATCCATTTGGCTGCAAATTGCATGATTTTGTTGTTTCTGATGGCTGAGTAGTATTCCATTGTGTAGATGTACCATAGTTTTTTAATCCATTCTTCAGTTGAGGGACATCTGTTTTTTTTTTCCAGTTTCTAGCTATTACAAATAAGTCTGCTATGAACATAGATGAGGCAACTTCCTTGTGATTCGGTGAGGAGTCATTTGGATGTATACCCAGAAGTGGTATGGCTGGGTCCTGAGGCAGAGCTATTCCAAGTTTTCTAAGATATTGCCAGACTGACCTCCATAATGGTTGCACAAGCCTACACTCCCACAAGCAATAGAGGAGGGCTCCCATTTCTCCACACCCTCGCCAGCATGTGCTGTCATTTGAGCTTTTAATCTTAGCCACTCTGACAGGTGTGAGATGGAATCTTAGAGTCGTCTTGAGTTGCATTTCTCTGATGATTAGGGATGCTGAGCATTTCTTCAAGTGTCTCTCAGCCTTTAGGAATTCCTCCTTTGTGAATTCTCTGTTTAGCTCTTTCCCCCATTTTTTAATTGGATTATTTGGTTTCTTGGCATTTAATTTCTTGAGTTCTTTGTAAATTTTGGATATTAGCCTTTGTCAGATGTGGGGTTGGTTAAGATTTTTTCACAATCTGTAGGCTGCCGTTTTGTTTGAATGTACAGTGTCTTTTGCCTTACAGAAGCTTTTCAGTTTCATTTCCTCTTTTAAGGCCACCATCATCTTCATAACATCAGATTTAAGATTGTTTTCTTGCACTTCAGGTGAGTTAGGATATCCAGGACTTGATGTAGCAGGATGTCTGGGTTCTGGTGATGCCATATGGCCTTAGGGTTTTTTGCTTGTGTTCCAATGCTGTCCTTTAGCCATCTGCTTGTTCCTGGTGTTGGTAGGTCTAGTGGTCCCTGATGGTAGTAGGCCTCTGGGATTGCAGGTAGAGCTGGTAGTCCTGGATGGTAGCAAGCCTCTGGTTTTCCTGGGTGGTGGCAGGCTTCCACTGATACAGGGAGAACTGGAAGTCCCTGATGTTTTCCAGCCTTTGGTGGGCTCTGATGTCTGTTGGCTTCTGTGATTACAGGTAGATCTGGTGGAAAATGATGGATACTAGTGTAGGGTAGTCCCTGCTGTCTATCTCTGATGGTCCCTGACGGGTGCTTGGACCTGGTGGCTCCTGATGGCTGTCTAGCTCTGTGGTTGCAGGTAGAGGTGGCACACAGGAGATGGGGCACAGAGGGGAGGCAAGGGAGAGGCAGCTCCACTGTAGGGTTTACCTGTGTCGCCAGGCAGGCAGGGTGTTGGGGGGAGGAGCTGCACCTGGTAATTCCTGATGGCTGCCTGACTCTGTAGATGTAGGTATAGATGGCACCCAGGAGATGGACCATGGAGAGGGAGGCAAGAAGCAGACCTCACCAGTGTAGGGTTTACTCCTGGGGCCAGGGAGGCAACGAGTTGCAGAGGAGCCTCACCTGCTGGTTCCTGATGGCAGCCTGGCTCTTGAGGTCCCTGATGTCTGCCTGGGTCTGTGTAATTCCCATAGGTTTTAATGGCTAAAGTATAATGCTTATTTAAATATAGCAATGTATTTAAAACAAACCTTACATTTGCTGTATATTCATAGGTGTTCCACTTTTGCACTTAGAAACAAACTATTTTATTCTATTCTGTTTATAGGAAAGATAGAAACATGGCTATAAAATGAGAAAAGCCTTCCTAGATGTTTTACAGTGGGCCTGCTTCAAAAATTGAAGTCTGAGCCAGTTCCATTGTTTTATATTTCTTAGGAGTAAACTTCCTTATGTCCATATTTATTGCAATGTTTTCTAGACACTTTTATACCATAAGGAAATAGATCTAAAATATTATAAAATAGGTCTAAGATATTATTCTGAGATATGTGTATAAGAAAAGCCTATGATATAAACTTAAATGTAAAAATAAAAATCATGTATGACATTTAATCTCAATAATAACACACAAATTGCTTGTAAAAAAATAGGTAGTTGTAACATTTTGGCAATGCAACTTTTGCAGAAAGTAAGCCTCACAGAAAAAGAATTTTATAGCAAGAAATCATGTATATGCCAACTAGATTTTCCCATGAGTCATTTTTCTGTTCTTACTGTACTACATTGTCCATACATTCAGTCTATCCAGATACCAACCAGCTTTTATGTTAATGAACTCCAAATTTCATATATGTATTGTTGATAAAATTTTAAAATAAAATTTTCACATAGTCAATGCAACATCCATAAGTGTGTATGTCCACTGAGTTTTAATAAAATGTTTTAAAGTGCTCTTAAGATAAAATAAACCAAACCTTTCCCAAAAATCTTCCTGTCCTCGTAAAACAATATCTGTGCCTCTCTACATTCAGACAACCACCATCCTCACTTTCTATCACCATAGATTAGCATTTTTTTCAAGACTTTTCTAGAAAAATAACATTTTTCTCTAACTATAAATTAGGGTATCTTAAAATAAAAATATTATATTCTGTATGATCACTTATACTCAGTATACTTTCTAAATTCATTGTGTTGTTAATGAATTTCCCATTTTATTGAACAGTATTATAGTTTGAGTATGGAATATTCCCCCATAAGATCATATTTTAGATGCTCAGTGTCTGGCTTATAGCAATATTTTGAAGATGTGGTGCCTTTTGCATGTGGGTCCTGAATGGCAAAAAGAGATTAGTAGTCCTTGAGTGTTTTTTCTATATCAGTCTTGACTGTTGGCTGTATCCCATCTGTCACAAAGCCACTGTCATAGGCTTCCATTGTCAGATCTTGCTCATTATAATGGACAGTAACTCTCTGAAACCATGAGAACAAATAACCCTTTGGTCCTCTAAGATGTCTTCTGGGTAGTTGGCCTCAATTACTCAAAACTAATAATATAAATATATCAGTTTATTGATACCTTGACTATGTTCAGCTTAAGCTATAATAAACAGTATTACTATAAGCACTCATGTATACCACATTTCATGTACATATATCTTAATTTATAGGAGATTGGGTATTAAGAAAGAAATACAACATTACAAAAACTCTTGCAAAGAAAGTAAACATACAAAATATTTTTCCAATAGAATTTTATAGGCCCATAGGAAGACAAAATTCTGGGCAAAAGAAGATATGAAAATTTAAAATCAAATATCAGCAATAACACATATGAAACTGTATAAAAATACAATATCCCACAGTATATATAGTTATCTTTGAAGACGCACAAGCCTTTAATAAAATTAAATATTCTCTTATGACAAACCAAGACCTTTGTCAAAACAGCACTAGTAGAAAATTTCCTTCAGCTGCTGAAAGGCAGGTATTAGAGACTTAAATAAGAATATCTGCCTAATGTTGCTTTAGAAAACTGAGTATGATGGGCACACCTTCAATCCAGGTATTCCAGAGGCAGAGGAAGGCAGATCTCTGTGAGTCTGAGACCAGTGTGGTTCACAGCTAAGACCCTGTTTTAAACAACAATAAAAGTATTCTAAATATTATAGATGCTAGGAAACAAATAAAAATTATAAACATGGGTACAAATGAAGAAATATTAAAATGTTGAAATTGTTAATGATTATGATACAGGGAAATGTAATGATATATAATTTAAAATAAGGATTAATTCAAGAAACCGATATGAAGACTGAACAAAAACAATATATAAGACTATTATAGTTATGTTGTATATTATACTGTACATTATTTATTATACTATAATATATTATGTTACATAATCTATTATATTATAGTCAATATGGTATATATTGTGTATACCAGGAATCAATAATTAAAAGATGAATTATTAAAACATTTTTATAACAGCACCTTTTACACAACCAAAGTGAGCAGACAAGCATTCACATATGATATTTAATAAGAATTTAAAAATAAAATAAAATTTAGGGGCTGGAATAATGGGTTAGCAGTGGTTAAGGCTCTTTCTGTGCAATAATGAGGACCAGAGTTTGGATCTCAAACCCACATGACAAGTGGAGTATCTCACTCATGCTTGTAACTCCATCTCTGAAGGATCCAATGGCCTCTTTTGAGCCCAGCACAAACATGCTAGCTCACATACGCACATACACATAAAATTTGCTGAACCAAAATATAGGGCAACAGACACTTCTACATGTTTGGTTGAAGTATAACTTTGTTCAAACATTTTATGGATATTTGAAAGTATTATTCATAATAAAAATCGTACAATTCATTAAGTGTTCATTGGTAGGCACCATTTAAATAAACTAACACACCTATACAATCTTGCGCTATATAGTCAATAAAAGTAGTGAAGCAGACAAATGAGTCAGAGATCCAGGCAGATTATTGGCTCTTCTCCTTCTGGTATCCCTTCATTTTTGTCACCCATGCCTCACAGTTTCTAGCCATGGACTATCATTTTTTTCCCAGCCTCTCCCCCTTGAGAATCAATAACCCCAGCCTGTTCCCCAGGAGGGATGCTCCATCTAGCACATATGAGCTGTGGATATAGAACTTTGCCAGTTTTCTGACTAGGACATTCCATCTGCCCTATCTGGCCTTGAGACACAGAACCAGGCACTGGAACACCTCCAACCTCCTTCAATAAGCTGAGGAAGGCATCAGACTCTAGAAGACAAGCAAAAAACTAAGATAAAGGCAGTAGCCCTAAATACTATACAAAAAGATTCCAACCCTACTGTGAATTAGGCTCCTTACGAACACTGTAACCATTCCTGCTTTTTAAAAAAAAGAGAGAGATGACTTGAACAAAAAAAAGAAAAACTAATCAAGAAACTAACTCCACATGTATAAATTCCAATATAGAAATAAAAACAACATAAAAAATAAAGTAACATGATGCCTCTAGAAATTACAAATCTCATAGTAATGATTACCAAATAAAATGACCTTGAAGAACTTCCATACAAAGAACTCAAAGAAATTATTATAAATATAGTCAAACAACTTAAAAAAGGATATGAATGAAATAAGGAAGTCAATCCAAGACATTAAAATTCATCTTGAATTCTTAAAGAAACCCCAAATTGAAATGGTGCTGAAAATGAAAACTTCAACAAGTTTTTAATTTTTCAAAATTAAAAATCTCAGTCGGAAGCTTCATTAACAGAGTGAATTATGTCAAAAAGAGGAATCAGGGATGGAATACAAAGTACAGGAATTGGACCACTCAGTAGAGGTCAATGAGAAATTAAAACATGTTTTGCATGTGTGTGTGAGTGTCCGTGAGTGTCCGTGTGTGTGTGTGTGTGTGTGTGTGTGTGTGTGTGTGTGTGTGTGTGTATGTGTATGTGTATACCTATACATATAGAGTACTGGAACATTAAGATAGCATGAAAAAACAACCCTTTGAATAACTAGCAGAGAAGAAGAGGAATGCCATAGTGAAGGCATAGAGAATATCTTCAGTAAAATCACAGAAGAAAATTTCTCAAATTTAGAGAAACAGATGTCGATGCAAGTACAAGAGTCCTATAGAATACCAAATATGTAAGATCAGAAAAGAAATTCTCCAAGACTTATCATTAAAATATTAAAACACAGATTAAATGGAGGATATTGAAAGCTGCAAAGGAGAAAGGTCAAGTTACTTATAAAGTCAAGCCCATTAGAATAACACATGATTTCAACACAAACCTTTAAAACCAGAATGCCCTGTAAATATGCACTCCAAGTCCCTAAAGACTAAAACTGTCAGTTTACAATATTATACTCAGTGAAAATATTTACTAAAATTGTAGGAGAAATAAAAACATTCCAAAAATTAAAATAAATGACAGAAGTTGATGACCACACAGCTCTATGGAAGAAATATTTATTTCTGAAGAGAAGAATAAACATATCTAAGAAGTCACGGGGAACAAATAAACAATGCCCAGATAGATCATTAAGAGAAACCTGAGAAAACACCACAAAAATGACAGGAATTGATACACAATTTTCAATAATAAATGAACAATAACAGACTCCATTCTCTAATAGATGGATCTATTTCTAGATACATATGGCCTACCATAATTAAATAAAAATGAAGTAAATAATTTAAACAGATCCATAACAACCAATGAGATAGAAGAAGTAATTTAAAAATCCCTCATTTAAAACAAAACCAAACCCCTGATAGACACATATCAAAATTATGCTAGGCCTTTAAAAATTAACAGCAATACTCCAAAAATTGCTCTGTGAAAAAATTTTAAGTGAAAATATTTTCAAATTATTTTTATGAATCCAGTATAAAACTGATACCAAAACCAAACAGAGATCCAATGAAAATAAGAAGGATATTTTTGGCCACTGAGCACACATCCAAAAATTCTTTAAAAAAAAAAAAAAGTTTCCAAACTGAATTCAAGAAGACATCAAAAAGATACTACATCATTATCAAGTCAACTACATCTCAGAAATCAGGAGTGATTCAATATATTCCAATCAATAAATATAATCTACCATATAAACCTATTCAAAGACAAAAACAATATGATCTCATCATTAAATACAAAAAAGTTTGTTGACAATGACCAACATTTCTTCATGAAAGAAGTCCTAGAGAATCTAGTGGTAAAAAGGGCTAATCACCACAGAATACAGGCAATATACGACAAGTACATAACTATTTTCATGCTAAAGGGATAAAATTTCAAGGTTTTCCCACTAAATGCAGGAGAAAAACAAAGATGTCCATTCTCTCCATTCTTATTCAATATAATACTCAAATTCTTAGAGCTATTGACAAGCGAAGGATAGAAAGGAAACACAAATGGAAGCAAAGTCAAATTATCCTTATTTTAAGTAAATAACTTTATCCATAAAAGACTTGGGTCAGGCTAAGCTCTCCAGAGGTTAAGATCTCCTGCTGCTGTTACAGAGGACCCAGGTCCTGTATAACTCCAGTTCTGGGCAATCTGTCACCCTCTTGAATGCAGGCGAAACAGGCACATAAAAATAAAATCAAATAAATTATTTTTTAAAAGAGTGTAAAGGACACCAGGTGATTTCTATAGCTGATAAACACAATCAGAAAAGTAGCAACATATAAAATTGACACACAAAACTAAGTACCCTTCCTATATGCAAATAAACAAACCAAGAAAGAAATCAGGAAAAAAAATACTATTCACAATAGGCTCAAAAACATATGTTTTAGAATACATATAAAGAAGAAAATGAAATATTTAAATAAAAAAAGATTTAAGGACTTTTAAGGAAGAAATCTAAAAGGGGGGGGAGCGAAGATGGCGGCGACCTACACTGACGCATTCTGAACGCGGGGAAAAAAGAGCCATAAAAAACACAGAGTTACTGGGCACTGTGCAAAAACCGGAGGGGCTAGACCCCCCCCGGGAACGCTCACAGCTCCCAAGGGACTGTTAAAAGTCCCAGGGCAAGGCTCTCCCCCATCTCTTGCAGACACGGAGGCCACTAAACCGGGGACTCGGGAACTCCCATTTGGAGAGGCGCCTGGTAAGATCGTTCCCAACTTACAGCAGGCAGAATCAGGGTCCACTTGGCCATAGATCACTGTCCTATTGGGCTCCCCACACATCAGGTTGAACTTATACCCACTTAGAAAAGGTTGCGAGATTGTGGAAGCCTTAGCAAGGAACAAAGAGGGGGCTCAGCGGGTGGTCCGCAGCAGCCGCTTGTGAAGGGGAGGGCGGGAGGTTCCGAGAGAGCGCAGGAAGCAGGGAACACAAAAGCAGGCGGGAGCGGCCAAATCTCCCACACTCAGGATAGCGCAGCTGGGGAGAGAGCACTGCTGGCAGGGCCAAATTCCCGCCAGTCCACGGCAGGTCATCTGGGGAGAGAGACAGGCGTGGGTGGGACCAGGGGTCCGTGCACCCACGGCGGAGCTGCTGGGACGAGAGGTGCACTCAGGCAGCCGGAGGATCTGGGGCTTGGGGTACCCACGGGACCGTGGCGGCGCAGACAGGAAGGAAATCAGGCACAGGGTCCAGCCCTGTGGCGAGAAGACTAGAGAGAAACCAGAAATCGGGACCATAGCTGTATCCTGGAAAATCCAGACATATCAGGTGTGGAGCCAGACCTTGTCAGCCTCCGGGACGGCAAACAAAGCCCACAGAATCTGTGCCTGGGCAAACAGGCCCATATCATCAGAACCATTACAGGCTGATAACTCAGAGTGCAACATAGAGAAGTCTGAATTGGGAGCAGTGAAACAATCCTGGTCCATTACTCACAACCTGGGAATACGCTGCACCAGATCACAGTGCCTCTGGCCATTAAAATCACAGTGACCTTGAAATCCCCCTGTAAGCAACAACAGATAGCCAAGTAACTCGTCCCCTGCACCAAATCATCCACTGTGGTTCCAAGCACAGAAAACAGACAGCTAAATGCATCCAATGATGAAAGGTCAAAAAAAAAAATAGAAATCAAGGAATTATGACTCCAACAAAGCAGAACCACCCTAGCTCATCCAATTCGGATGACCACACACCAACAGAAACACATGAAAACATTGACAATTCTGCAGTATGGAAAGTGATAGA
This sequence comes from Lophiomys imhausi, assembly GCA_907164525.1. Lineage (NCBI taxonomy): Eukaryota > Metazoa > Chordata > Mammalia > Rodentia > Muridae > Lophiomys > Lophiomys imhausi. The sequence goes on from CAJQZJ010033704.1 coordinate 2,349,929, forward strand.
GTCCCTGCAAGAAGAACTTAAATCTATGAAGGAATTCAAGGAAACCACAATTCTACAAATCAAAACAAGGAACAACACCATTAAAGAGCTCCAAGCCAAGGTGACAGAGCTTGAACAGGAAAAGGAAAAAGCCATGAAAGATTTTCATACAAAAACAAGCAAGCTGGAGAAGGAAATGTACAAAACGAACAAAACCGTACAAGACATGAAAATAGAAATAGAAGCAATAAAGAAAACACAGTCAGAGTTAAAAGAGGAAGTGGAGAACCAAGGGAAGAGAACAGGAACTACGGATGTGAGTATCAACAATAGGATGCAAGAGATGGAAGACAGGATCTCAGGCATGGAAGATTCAGTGGAAGAAATCAGTACATCATCCAAAGAAAATGAGAAGGCTAAAAAATCTCTCACCCACAACATCCAAGAAATCAAGGACTCATTGAAAAGACGGAACCTAAGAATTATAGGTATAGAGGAAAGAGAAGACTCCCGACTCCAAGGTCCAGGAAATATCTTCAACAAAATCATAGAGGAAAACTTCCCAAACCTGAAAAAAGAGATGCCAATAAAAATCCAAGAGGCTTACAGAACACCAAACAGATTAGACCAGAAAAGAAACTCCTCTCGCCACATAATAATTGAAACTCCAAATGTACAGGACAAAGAAAGAATATTAAAAGCTGTAAGAGAAAAAGGTCAAGTCACATACAATGGCAGACCCATCAGAATTACACCTGACTTCTCCCCAGAAACGATAAAAGCTAGAAGGGCCTGGTCAGATATACTACAAGTCCTAAGAGATCATAGATGCCCAGCCAGACTACTTTACCCAGCAAAACTCTCTATCAACATAGATGGAGAAAACAAGATATTCCATGACAAAATTAAATTTAAACAATATCTACCCACAAACCCAGCCCTACAGAAAATCCTAGAAGGAAAATCCCAACCCAGAGAAGAAAACTCCACCCAAGAAAACAAAGGGAATAGAAAACCCATCAGCAACTAAATCAAAAGAGGAACAGAACCACCGCCTATACCAAACTAATGGGAAATAACAACCCCAGGTCACTAATATCCATCAACATCAATGGACTCAACTCCCCAATAAAAAGACATAGGTTTACAGAGTGGATCCGCAAGCAAGACACTTCCATATGCTGTATACAAGAGACACATCTAACTACAAAAGATAGACACTGCCTCAGAGTAAAGGGCTGGGAAAAGGTTTTCCAAGCAAATGGACCCAGGAAGCAAGCTGGAGTAGCCATCCTAATATCAATCAAAACAGACTTCCAACTGAAGTTAATGAAGAAAGACAAAGAAGGGCACTATATACTCATTAAAGGGAATATTCATCAAGAGGAAATCCCAATACTGAACATCTATGCCCCAAATACAAAGGCACCTACTTTCGTAAAAGAAACACTTCTAAAACTTAAAGCGCACGTCGATCACAACACATTAGTAGTGGGAGACTTCAACACCCCACTCACAACAATGGACAGATCATCAGACAGAAGACAAACAGAGAAATATTGAGTCTAACAGAGATCATGAAACAAATAGACCTAACAGATATCTACAGAACGTTTCACCCAAACACAAAGGAATACACCTTTTTCTCAGCACCCCACGGAACCTTCTCCAAAATTGACCACATAGTTGGTCACAAGGATAGTCTCAGTAGATACAAGAAAATTGAAATAACACCTTGTATCTTATCAGACCACCACGGAATAAAGCTGGTCTTCAACAGCAAAAGAATCAACAGAAAGCCTACACACACATGGAAAGTGAACAGCTCCTTACTGGATGACCACTTGGTCAGGGAAGAAATAAAGAAGGAAATCAAAGACCTCTTAAAATCCAACGACAATGAAGACACAACATACCCAAACCTATGGGATACATTGAAAGCTGTGCTACGAGGAACGTTCATAGCACTAAGTGCTTTCAAAAAGAAAATTGTGACAGCTCATATTAGTGAACTAACAGCTAAGCTGGGTGAATTGGAAAAAAAAGAAACAAATACTCCCAAGAAGAGCAGAAGTCAGGAAATCATCAAACTTAGGGCTGAAACCAACAACTTAGAATCAAAAAGAACTATACAAAGAATCAATGAAACCAAGAGTTGGTTCTTTGAGAAAATCAACAAAATAGACAGACCCCTAGCCAAATTAACTAAAAGGCAAAGGGAAAGAACACAAATCAACAAAATCAGAAATGAAAAGGGAGAAATAACAACAGACATTGAGGAGATCCAGAAAATATTCGGTCATTACTTTAAAAATCTATATTCCACTAAATTTGAAAACCTAAGCGAAATGGACAATTTCCTCGATAAATTCCACCTACCAAAACTAAATCAAAATCAGAATAACAGCTTAAACAGCCCAATAACACCTAAGGAAATAGAAACAGTCATTAATAATCTCCCAACCAAAAAAAGCCCAGGGCCAGATGGCTTTAGCACGGAATTCTACCGGACCTTCAAAGAGGAACTAACACCATTACTCTTCAAACTCTTCCACCACATAGAAACAGAAAGATCACTGCCAAACTCATTCTATGAGGCCACTGTCATTCTGATTCCTAAACCACACAAAGACCCAACAAAGAAAGAGAACTTCAGACCAATCTCCCTCATGAACATAGATGCAAAAATACTTAATAAAATACTAGCAAACTGAATTCAAGAACACATCAAAAGTATCATACACCATGATCAAGTAGGCTTCATCCCTGGAATGCAGGGATGGTTCAATATACGAAAGTCTATCAATGTAATTCACCACATAAACAAGTTGAAAGAAAAAAACCACATGATAATCTCGCTAGATGCAGAAAAAGCATTTGACAAAATCCAACACCCCTTCATGCTAAAAGTTCTGGAGAGAACGGGCATACAAGGACCATACCTAGAAATAATAAAGGCAATATACAGCAAGCCAGTAGCCAACATCAAATTAAATGGAGAGA
>CAJQZJ010033704.1:2354872-2377533 GCA_907164525.1 Lophiomys imhausi
CCCCCCCCCCCCCCCAAAAAAAAACGAGGGCAGTTGTCCCAGGGTTGGGATTGGGGCAGGGCTCTGTTCTTATCTTTCCAGGAGAATCGAAGCATCCATTAGGGGAGCCCGGGGACGGCTGGACAGCGGAAACCTCAGCAGATAGCAGAATCAGGCACCAAGGAGGACGAGTGACACAGTTGATTCTGCCTGGCAGACTTCCTCAATAGCTGTCTCCATCAGGGGCCTGCAACCACCACGGCAATCCAATGTCGCTGGGACTGTTCAGCTCTACACAATGCCCCAGCAGGAACCTCAGTGAAGCCTGCAAGATCAGCTTCTCCCTACAAACCCCTTAGGTCATCTAAACAGCTGAGAACAGAAGGACTGAACATAAAAGGAGTGTACTAAGATTTTTAACCAATTTTTCCATTTGAGTTCAGGCCCCAAACAGGTCTACTACGACCCAAATCAGCAGGAAGTCACTTTAAGAGAGCGACGTCCCATACTCCGATATTTAGGGGAAGAGATTACAAGCTGGTAAATGGTCCTGTTTAATGGGTTTTGGAGGTTAGCCCCAGGGACTTCCTACTTTTCCTTTTCTGTATCCTTCTTCCTCTCCTATGTAGGAGTGCATAGGCTTGAGAAAAATGAGATATAGACATAGCACAGGAAGGTCCAAGAAGAAGGGGCAGATTATTGAATATGCCCTTATACCTTTGTATATTGATACAAAATTAGTAGTTTATTTGGCTAATGTGGTATTGACCATTGTTTATTGTGCAAAAATAAGATTGTATTGGATTACATCGGTATTGATTTTTGTATATTGATACAAAATTAAGATTACAGTTGGCCACAATGGTATTGACCCTTGTATATGGATGTAATATTAATACTGTATTGGGCTACATAGGCATTGATCTTTGTATATTGATACATAATTAAGAGTATATTTAACCACAATTGAATAGATCTTTGTATATTGATACAAATTTAAAGATAATGCTTCCCAATGGTATCATACCTAGAGATACTTAAAAATAAAATGTGAAGCTCTGACCGCTTGATACCAACCGTCTAAAACGGTCTAGAATAGTTAAAACATACTCCTAGTCATGCAAACATGTCTCTTTGTTAGCTACTATGACAGTCTATCACAGATATTCTCTAAACTACCCAGTAATCAAGTTGCTAAGAGACAAGCAACATTTGCTTATCTAAATACAAGAGATGGTTAGGGCATCTTCAAAAACCCCTAGAGATCTGCAGAATATGGCATTCAAAGATGTTATCTTAAATCAAGATTTTTTTTTTGATATCGAGACATATCAGCGCCTGACAGCACCCCCTATTCTACTCCAAGTAGAAGATAAGCATCGAAGAACCTCCACTGTAAGATGGTTGAATTAATGGCAAGCCTTTCTCTTGGCATGAAAAAACCCCTTGCACCAACTGCAGACAGATTGCTGTCCAAAATGGACAAAACTTGGCAGCAGGGAAGTCGACAGCCTAACTCTGCCAAGACAGGGTAGGTAAGTCCTTCATAATCCCTGCTCTACAACAAATGTCTGTCAGAGAAACAGGACCCAAAGGCTGAAGATTGATGCTGGAATGTATGGAGAGAAAATGGGAACTGTCCAGGCAGCTACTGGTATGTTCTTTCTTAGTTTTGGAAGCTGCAGGCTCTGCACTTCCTATATAAGCAAATATATTTATCCCTCTCAGGTCTCTGAGGTGGTTGAAGAATAGACAGATAGAATCTTATAGTTAAATTTTGAACTATTTAGGAATCAAGAGGGTGTTATAGATCTAAGAAGATACTCTTAAAAGTGTGTTGCAAGATAGTATGAATGTTGAGTCACATATAGACCTTTAAACTCATGGAGTTGGGTAGATAGTAGAATGTTAAAGTCAGGGGCCAAATAGGTATAAACTGAACATTGGGAAGGTATACTGGGCCAATTTAATCTCATAAATGTGGCATATTTATATCTATTGTTTTGTATAATACTTACTGTTATAAGAGAAGGAACCAGCTGTTGGACTGAAAGGGGAAACCTTTGGAGGGAAGAGGGTGGAAGGGCGGGTTAGGAAGGGGGAATAGGGAGGGGTTTGTTACTGAGATGTAACTTGAAGAAAAAAAAATAAAGTATTTATAAAAAAAAAAATAAATAAATAAATATTAAAAAAAAAAGAAATCTAAAAGGATATCAGAAGATGAAAAGTCCTCCCATGCTCATAGGCTGATAGAATTAAAATTATGAAAATGGATAGTCTATCAAAACCAATCTACAGACAGCAAAATATTCACCAAAATTCCAAATAAGTTCTTCACAGGAACTGAAGAAATAATCTTTAAAAATCACTGGAAACACACACACACACCAAAAAACAAAACAAACAACAACAACAACAAAACAGGATAGAAAATACAATCCTAAATAAGAAAAGATTAGCTGGAGGGTAACACCATCCCTGCTTTAAACTTATGTTACAGAGCCACATAATAAAAACAGTATGGTGCTTACATAAAAGCAGACACACTTGTCAATGGACTAGAATTAAGGATTCACATAGAGGTTCACGGACCTACAGCTACCTGATTTTTGACAAAGAAGCCAAACATACACACTGGAGAAGAGACAGCAAATAGTGCTGGAAAAAATGAATGGCCGCATGTGGAAGAAGAAAAGTAGATCCTTACTTCACCCTGTACAAAACTCAACTCCAAACTGATGGAGGACCTCAACAAAAGACCTGATACCTGCCTCTGATAGAGTAGAAAGTGGGGAACATCCTTGAATTTACAGGAACAAGAAAGGATTTTCTGAATGAACCCAGGAGCATCAGCATTAAGATAACAACTGACAAATGAAACCTTCTGAAACTTAAAAGTACCTGTACAGAAAGGAACATCATCACTCCAGTGAAGAGGTAGCCTAGAGGAAGAGGGAAAAGAAAACTTTACCAATTCTACACTGGACAGGAAATATCTAGAATATACAAAGAACTCAAAGCAATAAACAGACAATCCCAGTTTTAAAATAAGCCATGTAACTAAAGAGAGTTCTCAAAAGATAATAGTATGAATGGCTGAAATAGAATTTTAAAACTCTCCAAAACCCTTAGCCATCAGGGAAATGCAAATGAAAACTACTTTGAGAATCATTTTACTCCATTCAGAACTGGTGTGTTCAAAACACCAAATGACTACAACTGCCAGCATGGGTTTTGGGGGATGGTGGGGGTGGGAAGGAATGTTTGTTAACTTTTGATGGAGTGCAAACTGGTGTAGTCATGATGGAAATCAACATGGAGCTTCCTTAAAATGTTCGAAAGCTATATACCATGTGATCCAGCTATACCACTCTTGGACATATACTCAAATAACTCCATGTCCTACAATGGACAGAGATGTGCATCCCTGTTTATTGCTATTCTATTCACAATAACTAGGAAACTGAAACAGCCTAGATAGAGGTCCATTGTGATGAATGGATAATTAAAATGTAGTACATTTACACAATAGAATGGTATATTTTTAAGAAAAACAAAATTATGTTTGCAGGTAGGTGGATAGATCTGGATACAATCAGCCTGAGTGAGGTAACTCAAACTCAACAGAAATGTTTTCTATACTTTGTGGATGCTAGCTTTGAAAACAATGTTTATATTCACATATATGAATATATATATGTATATGTAGACACAACAACAAGTGAAGTTCTCTTTATCTCGTAAGTAAACAAGTCTGAAAACATGGTAGGAATGCACATTCATCAGGAATATTGAGAATTAGAACCATGTGTGTATGTTCTTCAAAGACAAACTATCTTCACTCTCAGAACTGTTTCTTAAGGCGATGTAGTAAAACGAAGGTCTACTTTGATTTCTCACACAAGGAATAGTATGGCTGTTAGTGTGTCACTGAAGCATGTTAGGAACGAGATATAAACATATCTGGATGCTGAGGGATTTCCTGGACGTTCGTAAAACATGTAACTTGAACACACTTTTTACCAGAACTACTGGGCACAAATGCTTCCTTTAGGAACCATTGCATTCTAATACACATTCTAAGCTGTTCTTTTGAAACCCCCAGTAGACATACAACAACAAGTGAAGTTCTCTTTATCTCGTAAGTAAACAAGTCTGAAAACACGATAGGAATGCACATTCACCAGGTATATTGAGAATTAGAGCCATGTGTGTACGTTCTGCAAAGACGAACAATCTTCACTCTCTGAACTGTTTCTTAAGGCAATGGAGTAAAACGAAGGTCTACTTTTATTTCTCACACAAGGAATAGTATGGCTGTTAGTGTGTCACTGAAGCATGTTAGGAACGAGATATAAACATATCTGGATGCTGAGGGATTTCCTGGATGTTCGTAAAACATGTAACTTGAACACACTTTTTACCAGAACTACTGGGCGCAAATGCTTCCTTTAGGAACCATTGCGTTCTAATACACATTCTAAGCTGTTCTTTTGAAACTCCCAGTAGACACAATAACAAGTGAAGATTTCTTTATGTTGTAAGTTAACAAGTCTGAAAACTCGGTAGGAATGCACATTCATCAGGAATATTGAGAATTAGAACCATGTGTGTACGTTCTTCAAAGACGAACTATCTTCACTCTCAGAACTGTTTCTTAAGGCAATGTAGTAAAACGAACAACTACTTTGATTTCTTCCACAAGGAATAGTGTGACTGTTAATATGTCACTGAAGCATGTTAGGAACGAGATATAAACATATCTGGATGCTGAGGGATTTCCTGGACGTTCGTAAAACATGTAACTTGAACATACTTTTTACCAATACTACTGGGCGCAAATGCTTCTTCCTTTAGGAACCATTGCGTTCTAATACACATTCTAAGCTGTTCTTTTGAAACCCCCAGTAGACACAATAACAAGTGAAGATTTCACATATATGAATATAGATATATGTATGTGTACATGTATAATCTAAATGGAACATATATATATATGTATATATTTAGAATTTAGAATACCCATGGGAGTCAGGAAATAGTAATGGGCCATAGGGGTTTTTCACAGAAGGGGAGCTAGAATACAGTAGTACAAATGGTTTAAAGGTAATCATGGAACAGAAAAGGTTAAATGGAGCAGGGATAGGATTGACAGAATAGAGGAAAGGATGTGAGAAGGGATAAACTAACACTAAAGACCTTTCAAATATTCATGTAGAAATCTACTAAGGTAGACACTTCCTAAAATTCATACTCACAGATATAAAAAGGAGTTTAAATGGATTTGTCCTTTGACATAGCAACGGTGCCCTCACTAGACGCCACAGATTTGCAAATAAAAGGCCCAGTGTTAGGAAGGAGTTACTCTTTTGGAGTTGTTGGCCATGTAGTTTTCACAGACCCTCTGCACATACAGGTTATTTCCAGTGCTGTTGGTTGCCCTCCAGAGCTTGGTGGTAAAACCCTGGTTTTGAAAGCACCACAAACTTGAATCATAGGTAATAGAGAAATCAAGCTGGTATAACCTAGAGGCTTCATTCTACTTGATAACTTTTATTATCACTGAAAGGTCTATTCACACTACAGGAGGAGAAAAGTAATTGCCAATGTTACCCAACTGTGATCTCAGTGAGGTGTAAATAATGATTGACCTAGCAAGAGTGACTCCCAGGAGTGTCATGGAAGTAACCAAAAACTTTCTGATTGGACTTAAGTCCTGCTCTATGAAGTGGAACTATGGGAGATGCATGGGGTTGCTGTCCCTGGCAATGATTTTGTGGACATGTGATATGTCCTAGGGGAGAATATACTGCTATTCCTCTGCTAAATAAACACAGTATTAAATAAGCAAACTGTGATAGCAATTTTGGTTGTCAACTTTGTTACACCTGGAATAGTTAACTAAAACCCAAAAATGACTAGGCACACCTGTGAGGGATTTTTGATTAATTAAATTATTTGAAATGGAAAGTTCTTTCTTCTAGTACAGATCTATGTTGTGGGAAGACATACTTTTAATCCAGATTTTTTGATGTGGAAAAACCCACCTCTAATCTGGGCCATACCTTCTGCTGGAAGCCTATATAGAGAACGCACAGACAGGTGGTGGTGGTGTCACATACCTTTAATTGCAGCACTTGGGAGACAGAGGCAGGAGGTTCTCTGAGTTCAAGGCCAACCTAGTCTAAAGGTGAGTTCCAGGATAGCCAAGGATACAGAGAGAAACCCTGTCTCAAAAAAAAAAAACCAAAAAACAAAAAAAAACCACACACACACATAAGGAAACTTAGTCTTTGCCTGCCTTCCCTTGCCCTCACTAGCAAGTCCATTATTTCCCTGGCATCAGAGCCTACATCTTTGGGATTTTATACTGAAGACCAACTGAGACTATGAGACTGAAGAACTACTACTGGGATCTTCTTTTCAGAGACAGTCATTGTTGGATTAGCTAGATCACAGTCTGTAAGTCATTTTAATAAATTCCATATATGCATATGTATATATGGAGAGGGAGATTAATTCTGTAAATTCTGATACTCTTGAGACGTCTCACACACCAACTCCTAATGACTTACCATTATACACACAGAGTAATGCATCTTACATCTCTTATTTAAGAAAACTCCTTTTGAATTAGAAGATGATTAATGAACACAAACACCACTGATGAACAGGTAGAGAATAAGAGTCTACGAAGTGCTCAATTCTAAATGGGACATCTACATCACACCTCCTTCCCGAAGACCCAGGGATCATTGTGGAAGAGGAGGACAAAAGACTGTAAAGCCAGAGGCAGTGGTTAAGTACAAGGAAACAGTGTCTTCCAGACACAACAGGGCAGATGTATATAGGAACTCACAAAACCTGGGAAGGCATGCCTAACACCTGCACAAGCTCAAGGCAGACAAGGTCTCAGCATGGAGAGTTGAGGTGACCATGAAGTTCATGACTTAAGAAGCTACTAACTGTTCATAGCTTTCGAAAAGGAGGTAATCTTCTACAAGATTGTGGATCCTAATAGATTCTGGTGTGAATCCTTCCACACTGCAGTGGAAGGTCACACAGCCAAGAACATATGGGGAATACAAATTGCAGTTGATGGATTTTTTTTTAAGAGAGAGAATACAATATTGGATTGGTAGATAAATTGGGGTGGGTATAGAAGGAGTTGGGAGAGGAGTGAATATGACCAAATTACAATTTACATAATTTTGAATGAACTAACAAAAAAGGAAGGAAAATCCACTGATGTAGGTTTATATGTGCAGCTAGAGAGTAATCTTTAAAAAATTAATCAATTGTAACTGCAATTAAAAGGTGATACTTGTACCACTGAGATGCCTCAGCAGGTGTAATTGCTTGCCCACAAGTCTGAGAACCCAAGTTTGATCTTTAGAACCCACCCATTGGGAAGAAAAAGTTACTCACTTAAGTTGTCCTCTAATTAACACACACACATAAACACACACACACACACACGAGACAAAGAGAAACAGACAGACAAACAGAGAGAGAGAATTATTGTTCAAATTTTTAAAGGTAATATTTATAGAATCTTGCTATTTACCCTTGAAGAGACATTAAATAGTACTAGATGAATAGCCAACGAGAAGAAGCTGATAAAATAGTAGTTCACAGTGGGCAGCATTATGGGCAGGAAGTATGCTTTCTATTCAGTAACTTCCTTTTTATGAGAGTTTGTGTTTTTATGATACATATCAATTACTTGCCAGCTAAGAAGACATGTTGTATGGAGACTCTTCCATGTACAGGAGTATGGCACACTGATGGCTGTCATGCCTGCTAAGCCACTGTGAGAGTTCCCTCTCTATTTTGAGTTTATAACTAAAGCAATAATTCAAAACCTCTTAACAAAAGTATATTTTTGTTTTATCAATATTTCATATGCCTCATGTGTTATCAGGAAGAAAAACCTACTGCATGACATTTCTAGTGCTTCCTGCGTTTACCTTGCTCAGAAATAATAGGGAAAAGAAATACTGTATCAAACGCTGAAAAATAAAGATTGGTTGAATCTATCCTTTGAAACATATAAATATAAAAGCAAATAATAGAAATAATTTTAAGAGACCTATTTTGGGATCTCCTGTCTAAAATTGCGTATGTTATTTAATTTCACTTTTTTATCAGTTGTTCATTTGGGGTCAAACTTCCCACAGTTCCATAATGGAACTTGCCACTCAATTTTCAGAGGCACAGATGGTGGAAATCGTTTCACAGGTAAACCATTTTATTTGAGTGGAACTGAATTAGCTTTTCCAACCCACAATTTCCAAACACAATGTCAGAAATGAAATACACCCATCCATACCTTAGTGCTGTGGTGCTGGGGGAATCATGCCATCACTCAGAGTTACAGTCCCCTCTGCAAAATCAGGACTCCAATTCCTCGGCTGCAGTGCTGCCTGGATTACATCACAGTGCTGTCCTCTGAAAGCACCCACAGGTGGCTAGCTCACCTAGCCCCTCCCAACTCACCTACATTCCAACATTATCAGACAGTATCAAAAACTACCAATGCCCAGGACCTACGGAAGTCAATTAGATCAACAGCTTGGCCAAAGCAGTCAGTTGTCAAGGCTTCCTGGGAATTCATGTCAGCAGACTAACACTGTACCAGTCAGTGCCCATCACTTTCTCCGGGATGACAGCTCTGACAGTTTTGTTGATAAGCCACTGATGAGCAAGTAAACCAGTGGGGGAGTAATCTGTTGAGAATGACACACATGCACCATGTACATGTTTGACTCAAGAGACAAGATCTGCCCATGCTAACCTGATCAAAGGCCACCTTACCAGCCTCTAGCTGTGCAGTGAGTGGGAGTGGCATTTTATGAGAACAGAAATAGGAGTGGGAGGAAAGGAATTTATATTTTCAAAGTGAAAAATCTGCTATTGTTTTGAAGTAACAAATAAAATGTAAAATAAACAGACATGATTCACAATTGTGACTGCAGATCAAAATTAGTTCCTTTACATGAACAAGACGCCTACTTTTTAGTTGTGTACTCACTTCTGACTTACTTGGAATTTCTAACTCTCCTCTATTTATTATTATTTTCCACCCTAGTTAGGTAACTCTAACCTTGATATAGATAGGTAGGTAAGTAGGTAGATGATAGATAGAGAGATGATACATGATAGATGATAGATAGATAGATAGATAGATAGATAGGGATGGATGGATGGATGGATGATAGATATATATAGAGAGATGACAGATAAATTCATATATAGATGAATGATAGAGATCAAGACATAAATAGCATGTATTTATATTATATATTGACAATATATTTGCATGAAAATAGATCTGACATCCCATATTTTACTTATACCATTGAATTTGCTTTCTAAACTTTCCAAAACAAGAGACACACACCCAAGGCAAAGTCTTTTTTTCAAAAATAGAGGTTATGCCATGAACCAAAAGAATGCACAGGAAGAACAGAACCAGAAAAAAAAAAAGAGGAAAAGGGGGATATTTTGAGCCAATTATTTAAAGAAGAAGAAAAAGTGTTCTTCTCAATAATAGAACTTTCCACGCATGAGGTATTATTTCCCATATGTTGGCTTACTTTAATTAAAATGAGTTTTTCTTCCAGTATGGCTGGCTCCTCCAAAATCTCTTCTCTGACCATTCCTTGGAGATCTCCGTTCTTTACACTAGTATCTAATTCTCTGTATGGCTCTGATGCCTTTCTTTAATAATTGTGTTCTGCGGGCTGTTTTCTAGCCTGCAGCATTACCTCTGAAACTAAGTGAACTTGTAACAATATAAGATAAAGCTTTTCCTCTTTTTATCTTTACTTTTTTTACTCTGACCAAAAATCTTGTTTACTCCTAGGGGCTACAAGAAATTATCCTTTCCTGTTGTTTGTAGGAGAAACCACATGTGTGCACTGTGTAACTATAAGCAGTTCAACATGTCATTCTTCTAGTAAAAGGTGTGTTTGACCTAACTACAAACACTCTGGACACTGTTCAAAGTTTTCCTGTTAAATGATGTGTGCAGCTAGAGTCATGCAACTTCACTGATGTGAACCTTACACAACATATTACCCAAATCCACCTCAACATTTTCCTCTCCATCATCAATGTTTTAAAAATCTGCAAAATGTCAACCAGTTAGTCTGCCTGCTGTAGCTTGAAAGCTCTCTCCCTTGAGTGTTTTGTAGCATTTTACACAAAGCATTTCCTTTTCCAGATTACATCCGAAGCAAGTTCAACAGATTGCAAGACTTGGGCTTTTGTTCATTTATGCATTAAAACATCTACTCTAAACTCAAACTTTCACATCACATGCAATTTACAGCTTCTCTGGGCCCCATGTTCAAGGCAGATATGAGTTTGGTGAACACTGCTGCAGAAGTAGAAATGAAACCTACTATTTTCATGCTGAGATTTGGTCAAGGGAAGGCATCCTTAATAGTTAGTAAGGAGATATGCTCCACCAGCACAAATTATGTTCAATATCATAACTGGCTTTTCTCTCTCCTTGTCTTCTACCTCCTGCACTGCTTATGACCAAACCTTTTTAGAGTTATTTTTTTAATCACAAATGTCTTCTGTCTATTACAGTAAATGCCAAAATGATGGTCCAGTTGTAAAGCCTAAGTGTTTAGAATAATAAATATTCTTTATAACTGAGAACCTTTCAGGCTAGCCCAAGCTCAGCTATCTCCATATTATCTTATGTCAAAACTTGAATACCAGATCTTCAAAAATGGAGAAATAGCGACCTGGACCCATTCCTCATTTTCTGGCCTATTTTTATTCCCCTGACACCCCAGTCACTGCAAGTCTTACAATCTAGGCTTTTCAGACTTCTCCAAGTAAAAAGCAGGCAGACACCAGGCTCTTTGTCCCGTTGTAAGGAGACACAGTTCAAGCGTTCCTGAGAATTATCGTCTCCATTCTAGGAACAGCTTGGGAGGGGTGGTAGGTCTTAGTACTCTTCGGTTCACAGTGAGATTCCAGACACCTATAGAAACATCATGATAGTGAGTGGTAGAACCTCAATAATCTACCCTTCCACACAAAAGGGGGAGATTAAAAAAAAAAAAGAAAAGAATTGTCAGTTAATTTCAAAGATTTCTTTCACTGTCTGTCTACTTTTGAATGTATGACTTTCTCTTACCTATCCTATGGAGTGGTGGTAAGTAAATTGGGTTTCTCCTTCTAGCAAATTCTACACGCTAGGTGTTACCACTTACCTTAGATATAAAGGATTTTTTCACCCCTATAGGATTTTTGCTGAAATTACAATATAACAGAAGTATTATTCCCATGCTGCAACACCTCACAATATTTTCCTTGTATTTTTTCCTTAGAACTTTTTAATTGCTCATTCTAACACTCATCAATGTCAGGAAAATATGTATTCTCACTAAATCTTAGGATAATGTATGTAAAATGAGCTAATAATAAATTGCCTGACATAATTATGAGATCAAGGGAGAAAATCTATGAGAATTCTAGGCAAACATTTTAGTGCTGCTACATTAATTAGTGTGGTTAATATAACAAGTAAAAAGGACATCAGAAACAGTTACTAAAGTAATTCTGGCTCAAAAATGATGACCAGTAGATGTTAGAAATGAAGACATACCTGAATATAGTATGCAGTGTTATTGTAACAAGAGTTTCCCTATGGAGACAGAACAAACATGTCTACACACCCGTAACAGACAAAAGGATGGATACCACCAAAGTTCAACTTTCTGAACCATTAGTTTTATTGTTATTACTAACAAAAGCAGAAATGACACAAAGACAGCTCTATTGCCAGAGCCTATCAAAACACAGGTGATAGTTCATAGGGCAAGAAACCTGGAGCACATTGCCTATAGCTAAGACAGCAGATGGAGATTTTCTCTTCCATGTGGCTCAGTTGATCTGCACCTCTTCCAGACAGCTCTGTTGGACCCAGTTTCTTTCAGTATGGTTGGCCTGAAAGTTTAGGCTTCTTACAGGCTGGCTGCTGCTCTGTTCTTAGAGATTTGTTTGCATCTTGGTTTGTCTAAGAACCTTTCTCAGCAGTCTTTCTTGTTTACCCTGGTAGGGAGGGACCTAGTAAATCTAGTCAGTTTCAGGAATTCCTGGAGCTATTTTGCGTTGTTTACCTTTTATGTTAAGGAGCTTGACTGGGACATGGAATGTTTCAATCAAGGGGAAACTGCTATGTAGCAAACTACAGACACCACATATTATCACCCTAAATTCTGGAAGAAAAAGAAACAAGAAAATATAGTGAGAAAACAAGGAAAGTGAGGACAAAGAACTAATGAAGTTTACAGGGTAAACTTACTCTTTTCTTATTCTTAAGACAGCTAGACTATGACATGGGAAAGATATCCAGTATTCATAAAGAAATCAAAAAATTAAACACCCAAAATAATTCTGAAGCTAACTGGACAGATGAAATGAATACATGCTTCTCAAATGACAAGTACAGATGCCATGGATACTGAAAAATGTTCAATACTCTTAACAATCAGGGAAATACAAACCACTTCACTGAGATTCCATCTCACAAGTCAGAACAGCTGTCATTTACAAACAGAAAACTGGGGCTGGGGAGTTGGATCAGCAGTTAAAAGCATTGCTATTTGAGTTGAGTTCCCAGGACTCACAATAGGTAGCTCACAACTGCCTGTAACTCTAGCTCCAGGGATCTGACTCTTTTAGCCTCTATGAGCACCTGCACTCTTGTACACTTAGTCACATTTGTGTACATACACAGATGACTAAAGTAATAATAGTCATAAATAATTTAAAAATCATAAATGATGGAAGGATGAAGGAACCCTTATAGATTGCTGGTAGGAACACAAGTTAGTGCAGCCACTGTGAAAAGAAGTATAGCAGTTCCTCATAAGACTGAAAAAAAGAACTAACATTTAACCCAACTACAACACTCC
Organism: Lophiomys imhausi; assembly: GCA_907164525.1. Taxonomy (NCBI): domain Eukaryota; kingdom Metazoa; phylum Chordata; class Mammalia; order Rodentia; family Muridae; genus Lophiomys; species Lophiomys imhausi. The sequence continues at coordinate 2,367,796 of CAJQZJ010033704.1, forward strand.
TGGGAATACACCAAAAAAAACCTTACAGGTAAGCAAACTACAGAGACACCCAATGGTACATACTTACTACAACACTATTTGCAAAGAACCAACTTATGGAATCTAATGATGGAAACCTTAGTTTCCATTAACAAATAAATAGATTTTTAATCTGGTGATATCTCAGAAAACTGGGAATAATTCTACTTCAAGTGCCAGCCATACCACTCCTGGGCATATATCTAAAATATTCTCTACCAAATCACAAGGACATCACCTCAACAATGTTAATAGCCAGTAGCTGGAAACAACCCAGATGTCCTTCAACTGAAGAGTGGATAAAAACAAACAAACAAACAAACAAAAAACTGGTATATTTACACAATGGAATACTACTCAGCTATCAGAAACAAGGAAATCATACAATTTGCAACCAAATGGATGGAACTAGAAAAGTTCATCATAAATGAGGTAACTCACACCCAGAAAGATAAACATGGTATGTACTCTCTTATAAGTAGATATTAACCATATAGCACAGGACAACCATACTACAAAACACAGACCCAAACAGACAGGAACCCACCATAACTCTCCCATGAAAAACACCACCCAGCAGTAAGTCACGGAACCTGTTGTTTGTTAGTGGAACACCTTATCCTAGATAGGCTAATTAATGAGCCATATCAGGACCCAGTAAAAGAGAAAGCTCTTAGCCCTCATGTGACTGATGAACTGAGGTGGTTTGCTATGTGAGTGCTCCTTTCTTCTGAGGAGGAGTGGATGGAGACTAGCAGAGATGAGGAAGAAGAAGGGAGGAAGGGACAGGCAGGGGAGGAGGGAGGAGACTTTGATGAAGATGTAACCTGAAAAAAATAAATTAATTTTTAAAATGTGGTATACATACACAATGCAGTTTTATTCAGTCACCAAAATAAAATTATTTGCAATAAATGGATAAAATTGGAGATGACCATATTAAATAAAATAAGACCAACCCATAAAGACAAACACTGTGTTTTCTATCATGCATGGAACAGAGTAACCACAAGAATCACACACACACACACACACACACACACACACACACACACACGCACATGCACACACGCATGTGCATGAAAATATAAGTGGGGCCATGAAATTAGAAGGGAGGAGACTTTCAGGGAAGATGAAGGGAACAAGTGGAGATGAAAGAATAATGGTGTCTGAGCATGATATGCATGAAGAATAATGGTCAAAGTATGAATGCAACTTTTAAAGATTAAAGAAAAATAAAAACATTATAAATACTCATTAAGAATACACAAACCTCTTCACCAACCCCACATCTGACAGAAGGCTAACATCCAATATTTATAAAGAACTCAAGAAATTAAATACCAACAAACCAAATAAACCAATCAAAAAAAATGGGGAACCGAGAATTCACAAAAGAGGAATCTCTAATGAATGAGAGACACTTGAAGAAATGCTCAACATCTTTAATCATCAGAGAAATGCAACTCAAGATGACTCTGAGATTCCATCTCACACCTGTCAGAATGGCTAAGATCAAAATGACAGCACATGCTGGTGAGGTTGTGGGGTAAGAGAAACACTCCTCCATTGCTGGTGGGAGTGCAAACTTGTACAACCACTATGGAAATCAGTTCCGTGATATCTTAGAAAACTTGGAATAGCTCTACCTCAAGATCCAGCCATACCACTCCTGGGTATACACATCCAAAAGATTCCTCAACAAACCACAAGGACATTTCCTCATCTATGTTCATAGCAGCCTTATTTGTAATAGCTAGAAACTGGAAACAACCCAGATGTCCCTCAACTGAAAAATGGATTAAAAAAAAAAAACTGTGGTACATCTACACAATGGAATACTACTCATATATCAGGAACAAGGAAATCATGCAATTTGCAGTCAAATGGATGGAACTAGAAAAGCTCATACTGAGTGAGATAACCCAGACTGAGAAAGCTGCACATGGTACCTATTATTATAATTATAATTAAATTTTATAAATTATAATTTATATATAATATATATATATAAATTTTATATAATACATATAAATTATATAATATATATAAATAAATTATAATATAATATTATAATTATAATTGGATTTTAGCCATATAGTACAGGATAACTATCCTATAACCAACACACCAAAAGGAACAGGAACATAGACTTTGCTACCTGTTAATGAGACACTTTGCCCTAGTGGTGCTGCCATGTAGGCCCCCAGTATATGAGGAAACTCTTAGCCCTCATATGACTGCTGAACTGGGGTGGGGGACTGATATGTAGGACACCTACTCTGGAGGAGTAGGATAGGAGGGGGAGGGGAGGATGGGAGGGTAGGACTGGAAGGGGTGGAAAGAGGGCACTGTGATAGAGATGTAAGTTGAAGTAATAAATAAACATTAAAAATAAGAATAAATAAATAAAATTTAAAAAAGAATACATAAATTAGACCCTTTTGGCATATGCAATGGGTACTACTCTTAATTTAGCATCTACCTACTCAAATCTTGCCATCCGGATTCCTCCACATATTTCTCTTACAGTGTTTCAGATGTATCATACATTTTATTTCTGTCTCTCCAATTAAAACAGAGATGCTAGAAAGCCTTCCTGTGTCTGTCCTCTGGTGTTTGCAATGCATTTTAGAAGATTCAGTTAAGTAGTGACAGAAGATACACAATCATCTGCCTTCATTCAAATCAAAGTGTGACTCAAGTCTAGGCTGAGAAACTTTAATGTAAATCAATTTTTCTATGAGAAGTGATGAGTTCTCTGTGTGGTATGAAGATGACTTTAAATGTACAGAATACACAAAAACCTTCTGTAAAGGAGATACCATCAACTATGAAGACAAACTCTAAGACTCAATATTTCCAACCGTGAAGTGAATGGCTGGAAAAACTCTTAAGACTCAATATTTCTAGCCAATGAAAATACTATATAATATCTTTGTTCTCTTTTTATGTAGTTAAGTTGAAATAAGATATATTATTTCCATGCATGCTGAAATGTTTGTCAAATGCACATAGTTATGCCACCATAGTGTGTCCCCACTCCAAATTAGAAAAAAAACTTACATTTCTTTCAGATTTAAGTATTGATTTATATATAATCACTTCATTCTCACAATAGACTCTCTCTTCTGGGGAAACCCCACCCTCTTCATCTACAGAATGCCTGTTTCCATGAAGAGGAAAAGCTGCAAGATGCTAAGCCTGTTTTCTGATCAATATTCTCCAAACCTAGCTAACCAGGCCATTGGCATTCTGTTTCTGTGGGAATATGGAAAAGGCACAAAAACCAGGCTTTACCAGCCTGATGTTGATGCCACCCACCTTCTTACCTGTTGTCTAGGCCACTGATTCACTTTGCATTGTCTGTGAAATTTCATCTACGGAGTTCAAAAACCTGCACCTAGTCCCAGGAAGAGAACTGCATCATGGCCAGCATGCAGAGACCATTACACATTCTGGAAATAGGGCAGAGGAAGAGAAGAAATGAAAATCCCAGTTCTCAAGGCTCCTGGAGAGTTGAAAATGCCAGATCACCTAACTCCTATGTTACTCAACACTAAGATTGGGATGTTGCTGAGATGCCCATTAGCACAGGACAGTGAGATTTCTTCAGTTCTCCTTAAAAAGATGTTCTCTGGATCTCCATTTCCACTCATCCCACTTCACTCATCTCTGACATCTCCAAACACCCATGGGCTATTTCTCCTTGCACTCACTTTATGTGAGCATCCTGTATTTCTCTGTCTGTACCTTCTCAGTCCTCCCCTCCCCTCAGTTTCTACATTCTCAAATCTGCTGTTTTACTGGCCATAGAATCTAAGTTACATTAATAATGACCAGTTCTACAACCAACAATATTAGCATTATTCTTCTCCTCACCACTGCAAAAAAAAGGTTAAATTCATATTTCTCAAATGGGGAAACTGGATGTTAAAAAGTGGTCCATCCTCTCAAGGCCATCCAACAAGTTGTTCAGAACTGAGAGACATAATTGGGTTTCTACACTGGGTTGTCAATAGATTTTTGAGATTTAATTCTTGTATCAAACACAGACACAACTCAACATACAACCATTGGATTGTAATGTATCTGCAGAGTTATTCAACTATCACAATTAATTTTACAATATTTTAATCTTCCCAAAAAGATATTCAACATAGTTTATTCTTCACATACTATTTCCCTTATTCTTCTTGCCTGGGAAATCACAAATCTACCTTTTCAATACATGCATTTGCCTGTCCTGGAAATCTCATACAGTCTTGTATCATGTAGCCTTTGTGTCTGTTTCAACTTAGCAAGCCTTCAAGGTACATCCAAGCCACTGCATGTATTACTACTACACTTACGTTCACTGTTGCATATCCCATTGTGCTGTACTCATTTTGTTTATCTGGTTACCAATGGATGAAAATATGCATTGTCTCTTTTAAGGGATCACTATGAATAATGCTACAATGAATGTAATTTATAAATTTTGGTCTAGACAATGTTGTTATTTTATTTTTTGAATATACATGCAGAGGTGGAGCTGCTGGCTTTATATGGTAACTCTATGCCCAGCCATTAAACAGCTTCCATTCTATTTCTCAAAGAGTTTGCACTTTTTTCTGCTTCTTCCAGCAGTGTGTGAAGGTTTTCATCACTGTACTTCTTCACCAACACTTGTCTCTTCTTTTAGACAATGCAGACACTGGACTAATGTATAATTTTGGCAGCTTAAGTGGGATCTAATTTTAATTTCGATTTGCACTTTCATAGTGGCGAATCCTAGGTTTTTCTTGAAGTGCATCTCAATTTATTTATTAAAGCTACTCCATGTAGTGTCAAACTTGTTGCTTTTTATAGGAGTTTTAAGTTAAAAATAGAGAAAAGGAAATGTTAATATACACACATTTGTCTAATAATAAATCTGTGTGGAAGTGTGTGTACACATGTTTCTACATGTATGTCTTACACATGTGTGCCACATTATTACATGGCATGGCTCTGGGGATTCACCTAACCGAGACAGTAAGGGAATGAAAAAAAGGCAAACATGCAGAAAAAACTGGAATTGTATGAACTGGGCTCTCTGATGGAAAAGCCACAGCAGCCTGGAATATCAGCATGTTTATTATTAATAGTTGAACTGAGAGGCAGTATTATTGCATACAGCTGATGGAGAAGACAGGTTTTATAGTATACAGCTGAATCAAGAAGTCAGGTATAGCCAATCTTCATATGAACAGTCTCCATAGGGGAGCAGTCGTAAGAAAATAAATAACTAGGGGAGAAAGTTGTAGTAGACATTTTATGCACACATTGTCAACATCCACACATGGAACAGAGGAAAACTTTGCCATTTCTCCCTGAGCCTTACCCCAGGAGGGAAGGCTTTGGTCTTTTACAAGAATAGGTCATGTCAACAACACACATCTCTCAGAGTCTCTTCCACTTCCCACAATGTGTGTGTGTGTGTGTGTGTGTGTTTGTGTCTGTGTGTGTGTGTGTGTGTGTGTGTGTGTTTGTCTTTGAACTATTGAACATGTGCATTCATGTGCTAAATTCCTTAAGGTCAAATCCAGATAATACAACCTACTTCCTTAGTTACTTGAAGCTGGTATATTTATTGCTCTAAGCTCATTTCCTACCCATTAGAAAGGACAGTAAAAGGAATGTACATAACAAATTTATCCAAGCTAAAGATTTATTTAAAAAATAGTACCTCAAGCTAGGCATTGTATAACACACCTTCTTTAATCACTTGGCAGCAGAGGCAGGTAGATATCTGTGAGTTCAAGTTCAGCCTCATCTACATGGTGAGACCTCATCTCAAAAATGATATTACCTTACTATTTGTGTGTTTATTGAATTTGTTATCATTAGGAAGTATTTCATATGCTGGAAAAATAAATCAATGACTTTTAAATTCTATTTGTACATGTTCATTTCCCTCAGCCAGAATCTTTTATTAAGCATTAACTTAGTCCTTGTAAAGGATTCTATCTCTCCATACATAATTTCTCACCCTAACCTTCAATATGATTGAAAATTCTCGACACAAAAGGAAAATGATAATGAATACACATTTATTGCAAAATAGCATCATCACTTTTTGTAGCATGGTTTTAAATATCTCATTTAGGTACATCATCAAGAAAGATCCCAACTCAGCCAAAAACTGAAAAGGAGGCCATGATGGTGTGTGCCCTTGAAGAGAGGCAACAAAGATCTCCTTTTCTCCTCCAAGGTCCTCTGCTTTAGCCCTTGCATGTCCCACTCATCAAACCTGAGGGAGCAGTGGAAATAAGGCAGCACAAATTGGCAGATAATGCACCTCATTTCCACGTCGAAGCAGGTGCATTTTCCTGCAGATAAGTAGTGCATTGACACTGATCTGCTCTGACAGGCCGGCTGATCTAAAATTACTCAGCACACATTGCCACTGGCCAGGGAAGCTTCTCCCAAGAGCTTTTCCCACAGCTCTTCAATCCCCTGGGTGTTAATTAAAATTTACTGGATAATATTTGCAAAGCTCAATGGCCCTAGTTACAGCAATTATCAGTTACTAAACGTTAGTGCCGAAGATGTCACCTGATGATTAGCTGCATTATCCAGGGGATTCTCCCTCTTGCCCCTCCCTGGATGCTTTCCCTTCAAGAAATTGAGTGAATTAATGTCTCAATTGATTACAGGGAGAGAAAAATCACCATCGCTTCTCATTGGACCGCTAGTCACTGAGGAATCTGGACTTTTAAAACACAAGCATTAGATTTGGCTATTCTAAATGGCTAAATTGAAGGTCTATCTCTGAACCATATCTCAGTAAAAAGGGCACATTTTGTTCTGTTTATTTCAGTGAATTTATCAACTGACATAGGCAAAAAAGGGGTCTGCCATGATCCGCCAACAATGCTATTGCAAATGATAAGCTTTTTGATGAAAGGTGGCGTATGAAGGAGATCCACCTAATTTGTGGAATTGGTTCAAACCACCCAAATAGGTAAAAGACCCAGTAACTTCATGTCTGAATTCTGACCTCTTGTTGTGTGACAGACTTTGCCTAAGAGGTCACAGTACATCTACTCACCCCTGAAAGAAAGCCCAGGACAGACCAAATTAATGAATGCATTAATATCTAATTTATTGAGCTAATGAGTTTCTTATTGGGGTTTCTGACAATTATGGGAGAGTGATTACTTACTCAAAAGCAGCTACACCACCATAAAGTCCACCCCAACATGGGTGATGACTCCAAACCAGTAAGCATGCAGCTGTCTAAGCAGCTTGCTGGCAGCTCTACATTCTGAATATCTCTTTGGCTGGTCTGCCTCCACCACCAGCAATTGTTTATTTCCCCTGCCATTTTTTTTTTGTAACCATCTTGCAGGTTTGCTCAACAATTTGTTTCCCTGGATACAAGAACATTTGTCTATGTCCTCTCTATCATCTGGCAACCATAGTCTCCTCGCCATATCATAATAAAAAATATATTTAGTTCAACTTCCAAAGTCTTCAGAGTCTTTCACAGTCTCAAGACTGTTTCAAAGTCCAAAGTCTTTTCTGAGACTCAAAGAAGCCTCTTAATTGCAGCTCCCTACAAAATAATACCAATAACAATTACATACTCACATCACAAAATGACAGAGAACATACATTAATATTCTGAAACAGGAAAGAAGGCATAGTGAGGAAATACAAGACCAAAGAAAGATCAAAACCCAGTGGAGAAAACTCCGAATTCTCTAGTTCAATGTCTGATGTCAAAGGGCTTAGATGACTCTGCCCTTCTATCTGCCTCAGCTGACTACAACACACTTCCTTCTCCTGGGCTGGTTTCTTCTTTCTGTGTGCAGCTCTCAATGGCAGATATCATATAACTCTGAAATCTCCAACATCTTGGTGTCTCCAGCACAATGCAGACTTTAATTTTACACTGTTGAAATGGCCTCTTACATGTCTGGCTTCAGTGCCTCTCCTTAACCATGCAAGAATAATCTGTAACCTGGTTTTTCTTGTATACTTCAAGACTCTAAAGTCAGAATCACATGGCCTATGCTGTCAAGCTCTGAAGTCTGCTCAATATGGAACCTGGGCCCTTCCTTGAATTATATTTGCATAAACTTTATTTTTTTAATTTTCTGTCCCACATTCTCTCTCCTGCAAACTCAAAGTATATTTTTGTAGTAATTCTAGTGTGTCTAATAAATTCTTTGAAAAATGAATATAATGAAGCTTACCTGATATTTTGTATGCCCAATACAAAATAAATTTAAATAGTTTTATATTGCATATACTTACTGAGTAAAACAATGAAACTAACAGACATAGAAGCAAATTCATCTTCATTTTTACAGCTTTTTTTCTAAACTAAACTAATGACAAAGCAATTTGTATTATGTATCATCAACCACAAAACAATCACTACGTATGTAATGTTTGCCAGAAAATTCATGTCTCTGACTAACAAAACATTTTAATATACAAGGAAACAAAAATATAAGACTAGAACTTAAATGGGTAATAATTGAGAAAAAAGCCCAGGTAATGGGAGTAACATATGCATTTGAGGAAAGTTTACATTGAAAAGCTGGGATGTGGCTCAGTGGTAGAGTACTGATTTAGCATATGTGAGGCATTAAATTTGATGCACAAAACACACATACACACACACACACACACACACACACACACACACACACACACACACAATGGGCTTGAGGATTAGGGTAGACAGACCCATCTAAAATCAACCTAGGGACCAAATTCCCAGGAAGGAAAAAACCCATCTAGAAATATTAATAAGTAAATATTCATAAATGGGATACTTACAGAATTGTAGGCAGTATTTAGGTTAGAGTTGAGGTACCTAGAGAATAGCAGTAAGAAACTGTTACATACACACACACACCCTAGTATTACAATAGAAGAAACCTACTGTGGCTACAGGCCCAGCTACTGACAGATAAGAAATGAGATAGAGACATCAGAAAAGAAATACCTCCAATCACTCCCTGCTCTCCTAATATTCTGCAATTGTTCTCATACAGGATCTTTCACTAGACACTGAACAGAGTGAAGTCTCCATCTTGTAAACACTGGGAAATAAAAAGATAGCAGATAAAGAATCACTAGCTTATTCTATTGGGCATTTCTTCCCAGGAAATGCAAAGAAAATTACAAGCCTTTGAATGACTTTTATCAAATGAGGTAAGTAGGCAAAGTTGTTCTCTTGGGTCACTCTTACTAAATGTTCTGGGAAAAGTTCAGTGCACTTAAATGCACATTTTCTTCCATGGAGATGCTTCAGGTTTGTTACAAACTTAAAAAATGAATGAAAGGGAAATATCAAAACTGAAGGCAAATTTTGAGTCTCCAATAATAATCAGAAATAAAACTATGATATCTATGTGAGTGTTGGGCCTTGGAGACCAGTGACAAACTATGCCAGTTATCACGCTGAAGACAAAGATTTGAGGTATAGCGTGCTTTGTTTTTTGTTTTGGGGACTGCTGTGGTTTGCACAAGAGCGGCCCTGATCCATGAACCCACAAAGGTTCATGTATTTGACTACTTGGTCTGCAGTTACTGAAAGTGTTTGGGAAGAATTAGGAGGTGTGGTCTTGTTAGAGGAGGTATATCGCTCTGGAGGCCTTTGAAGTTTCAGAAGCCCAAGCCATTCCCAGTTCTCTCTCTCTCTCTCTCTCTCTCTCTCTCTCTCTCTCTCTCTCTCTC
>CAJQZJ010033704.1:2377543-2408016 GCA_907164525.1 Lophiomys imhausi
CTCTCTCTCTCTCTCTCTCTCTCTCTCTCTCTCTCTCTCTCTCTCTCCCCCTCACAGCTGTTGTCCCAAGGTATGAGATTTCAGCCATTGCTATCATGCTCCTTGCCATGATTGTCATGGACTCACCTCCAGAAACCATGAGTACCAAATAAATTCTTTCTTATATATGTTGCATTGATAATGGTATGTTATCATCATAGTGGTTTAAAAGTAATTAGAACAGGGTATTCATTACAAGTTTTCATCTAATCCTTTGATGAATTCAGATTTTTTGAATGTCTTACAATGACAGCTACACAGCTGTATATCAGTTTCTTTTGTTTTTCCCTTCAGTGCTGGAGAATGTATCCACCACTTATCAAAGGGAAAAAGAAAGAAATGCTCTTTGGAGTTATTTGGACTACAGATACAATTTCACTTCCTGCTAGAACTGATTTTGTGCATAATTTACCTAAAGTTAGCATCTATGACCCTTTTTAAGGAGAATTGTTGACCTTTCATATTAAAAGAAAAGTCATTTTCTATAAATGACAGAACCATGAAGAATCAAGAGAGAGTCTAAATCTGATTGTGATCTTCCAATCTGTGCTGCACATCTAGGAGATTTTTAATACTATAATTCCCAATTTCCCTGAACCAGGGTAAGATCTGAAACTTTTAACTTCATAAAGTGTCCTCTCTGTGATTCTGTCATGTCATTATATTTAGCCCCACTAAACACATGATTTAATTCCCAAAATGTGGTTGTTAAAACATTTCAGGCATTAAATCCTGTTAAGATTAGCTCAATGGGTTTTTGATTCCTCCACTTACAACATACTACTGCTCTGTATATTCAGATTCAAAGTTAACTCACAGAAATGGTCCTAAACTTCATGAAATTCTATATAAGATATTGACCCCAATGGATCACCTTGCTACTGCTCAATGCCAGCAGGTACATTTTTGGAAATAGGTTTGTAAAACATGCCATATAGAAGATTCCAAGATGGTGGCAACCTGCACGAACTGGATGTTGACATATAAAAGAATGCAAATATACCCATACTTATCACTTTGTAAAAAACTTAAGTCCAAGTGGATCAAAGACCTTAACATAAAGCCAGACACACTAAATCTAATAGAGGAGAAAGTGGGGAAAAGCCTGGAACTCATTGGCACAGGTGACAACTTCCTGAACAGAACACCAATAGCCCAGGCTTTATGACCAACAATCAATAAATGGGACCTCATGAAACTGAAAAGCTTCTGTAAGGCAAAAGACACTATCATTCAAACAAAACAGCAACCTACAGATTGGGAAAAGGTCTTTACCAACCCCACATCTGACAGAGGGCTAATATCCAAAATTTACAAAGAACTCAAGAAATTAAATGCCAAGAAACCAAATAATCCAATCAAAAAAATGGGGGAAAGAGCTAAACAGAGAATTCACAAAGGAGGAATACCCAATGGCTGAGAGACAGTTGAAAAAATGCTCAACATCTTAATCATCAGAGAAATGCAACTGAAAAAGTCTCTGAGATTCCATCTCATACCTGTCAGAATGATTAAGATCAAAAATTTTAATGACAGCACATGCTGGCGAGGTTGTGGAGAAAGGGGAACATCCTCCATTGCTGGTGGGAGTGCAAACTTGTGCAACCACTATGGAGGTCAGTCTGGTGATATCTTAGAAAACTTGGAATAGCTCTACCTCAAGACTCAGCTATACCACTTCTGGGTATACATCGAAATGACTCCTCACAATGGAATATGACTCAGCCATCAGAAGCAAGGAAATCATGCAATTTGCAGAGACATGTATAGAACTAGAAAAGCTCTTCCTGAGTGAGCTAACCCAGACTGAGAAAGAGGCACATGGCATCTAATCACTTATAATCAAATTTTAGCCATATAGTACAGGACAACTATACTACAACCAATGTACCTAAGAGAACAGGAACATAGACTTTGTTACCTGTTAATAAGAAACTTTGCCCTAGTTATGCTACCATGTAGGTCCACAGTGTATGAGGAAGCTCTTAGCCCTCATATGATGCTGAACTAGTGGGGGGACTGATATGAAGGGACACCCCACTCCGGAAGAATAGGATAGAAGGGAGAAGAGATAGAGGGTGGGAGAGTGGGACTGGGAAGTGTGGAAAGAGGGCACTGTGATGGAGATGTCACTTGAAGTAATAAATAAACATTTTTTAAAATTCCATATAATACACAATTTAAAATTGATAATATTTGTAGGGCAATTATTATTAATGTATGTTAATAGCTTGAATATGCCCTAATAGTATGAAATGCCCTATGTAAGTAGTCTTGGGCCAACATATTGGGAGTTCAAGAAATAAAATGATGATTATTATTTACAAGTGATCAAATATTTTTGGTTTGGTGCTTTGTTCAGAAGAAATTGCAGCTGGAGAATCAAACACTGTGAAAAACAGTATCCTGATATCTGCCTGAACCCCATTCTTCATCATGGTCCTTATCTTGAAGCTGCTCTCCTGTAGAAAAGGATTCCTCTGTGTCCTTCACAAAACTGATTTTGTGAAACCTAACTTTGCTCACTCTAAAGCACTCCTTTGATTTGAATCTTAGTTTAGTCTTCCTTATACCACGACCTCCCTCGTTTGTGACTAACCATGATAATCATAACAAAGTTAGAATAAAAATCAATTTCTGGATGTTTATGCTTACCTTCTTGCACCCACCCTCCTGTGTTACAACAGCAGAGCCCAGAGCAGTATTCACTATTGCCTCTATGTGCATCGCTTCTGAACTTCTTGTTTCATTATCTACATTGTGTGCAGGACTATGATTGTCACTGAAAAACAGAGTAGGCTGAGCAATGCAGCCACTGTCACCTAGCCTGAAGTCCATTGAAATGAAACAAGATCAACTTTGATGTACTTTAGAATGTTCATGTAAAACAAATCCTGTTTGACTAAATAAACACAAATTTGGATAATTCTTTGGAATCACAGGCTGATAGAAATGAAGTAGAAACTGAACACTACATAAAACAGTAATGAAAACATATAAAAATAAAAAATCACTACTGAAAGGGAAGTGATGTTAGAGGTCTAGATTTCTTATCCTATTGAGTTGGCCAAGCTTCTTCGAAGGGAAATTTGCCAAGGCTCATCACATTTGACATTGTACACAGTCTAGTGAACTGAATGACTCCACTTCCGGAAATTTATCCTATAACAATGATGTGATCCCAGAGCACTGAAATGCGTGTGTAAGAAATATTCAGTGTAAAAATACTTTATGTGCAAAATTTGAATAAGGCAACTACATGGCCATCAGAGTGGTAACTGAACAGATAGCGATACCATCATATTATGAATAATTAAAAATTGTTGTGTATTTATAGTACACTTTAAAAATCTCCATGACATGGTATAGAGAGTTGTACAATAGTAAAAATGTTATGACAATTGTAGAAAACAAATTCTGTACATAATACATAAGTACACTTGAATTTATTTAGACAAAACTGGAAATGCTTAAGGCATAAATTGAAACTCACATGATCCTTAAGAGGGTGAAACACAGAACAAGATGTTGTATACAATTACACCCATGCTGTATTTGTGCCTCTTTTCTCTATATTCTTCCATAATTATGTCTTTTTCATAAAGAAAAAAATCATATAATTTGGGAGAATTTCACCCTCAGAGATAATTTTTAAATTATTAAAGTATTAATAGGAAGATCTGACTCCCACAGTCTTAATTTCTTTTTCCTTTTTCTTTCTTTTTTTTAGGTTTTATTTATTTATGTAAATTGATGTTCTCAATCTGTCTCAGAAAATGAGATGCTAGCATTGTCCATCTCGCCACTTCACAGACATGGAACCCTAGGCTTCAAAATGTTAACGTGATCAGTGACACACATCTCTGTCCAGAACCAGCACACCTGCATGTATGTCGTTCAAGAAGAACAAACTGAGCTCAGCATCCTCAGGAGCAACAAAGCTCATCTGAGAGCAAGAGCTCTTAGTCCCACCAATCACTCATTTTCTCTTTTATTACATATTTTGCCTATTTTATTTTATCTTAAATTTTTTGATCTCTTGTAGTGCATCCCTATTAGCAAGTGAGGTTTGGTATAATTTTTAACCCTAATATTAACTCCCAGCTTGATCACTGTTGCCTTTGTCACTTGGATTGACCAGTTCGTCTATACTTTGAGGACTCATTTTAATTATTCATTTATTTTGAAACAAAAATTTTTGACTATAGCCAGACAGGCATGAAATTCAGAATCCTCCTGTCACAATCTCTTGAGTTCTAGACTACAGGCATTATTAAAACTTCAACTGAAAGATTTAAAATATTGTTTTAGTTTATTCTTTGAAAATTTCATGTAACATATCTTGATTATATCTTTTTTAATGTTTATTTATTACTTCAAGTTACATCTCCATCATAGCACCCTCTTTCCACCCCTCCCAGTTCCACCCTCCCAACTTCTCCTCCCTCTCCCACCCATCCCACTCCTCCAATGTAGAATGTCCCTACATATCTGCCCCTCTGAGTTCAACAGTAATATGAGGGCTAAGAGCTTCCTCTTGCACTGGGGGCCTACATGGTAGCACCCCTAGAGCAAATTGTCCCATTAATAGGTAACAAAGTCTATGTTCCTGATCCTTTTGGTGTGTTGGTAGTAGGATAGTTAGCTTGTACTATTATGGCTAAAATCCCATTTTAAGTGAGTAGATGCCATGTGCATCTGTTGAGAGAAGGTCTAATATTGTTTCTGATAAATTGAATTAAATGCTGAGATCTGGTTACCACCCCTTCTGAGGCATTCTCTTGATTGGTTAATAAAAGTTGCTTATGGCCAATTAGCTGGGCAGAAAGAGTATAGGAAGGCGGGACTTCCTCAGATCAGCAGGAATTCTGCACACACAGAGACTCTCTCCCCTTTCCGCCAAGAGACACGGAAGGAGACAGATGTCTGGAGAAGTCTGGAAGGTACTCACAGGCACATGTTGGTTTGGGGTTAACTTAGAGTAGCTAATTGAGAGTCTGCCCAGCAAAGGGCTAAGCGTTAAAATATTAAAAGGTCTTGGTGTGTTTAATTATTGGGGAAAAGACTGTGGCGGCTTACAGGCCCTCAGTCCAAGCAGTCCTGGGCTGTTGGATTCCCAGACTCCCCTTGAGCCCAGGTGAATCTCCCACCAAGCTGCCAGTAATTCTACCAGCCTAATATAACAACTTATATTAATTAACAGAGTTTAGGTTATAGGTGGTGTAGGCCACCTTTAGTCCTGGGGCTCTTTCTCCAGGATAAGTTAGGCAACTGGTGAAGGCACTCAGGCCAGGCCACCTGCTCCTCTGCCAAGCCGCCGGCTACTCCATCGGCCACTCTGCCAGCCTAATATTACAGTTTATACTTACTAATAACTACATTAATTAATTAATTTTCAGTTTCATGCATCTTTCTGATTGATCATATCTTTTTCTCTTCCCAAACTCCTTCCAAATTTTCCCCCACCTCTCCATCGACCCAACTTTACATTCTTTCTCTCTGCTAAAAAGGGGTGTCAAGATTCCAAGATGGTGCCAACCAGCGAGAATGGTATCTGAGTGGCAGGAGCCTGAGCTTAGTCACTGTGGAACAAATGTGAGGCCCTGCTGATGACTGTGAAATACAGACTGCATCTGCATTTCCATGGCAAATACTGAGGCTGATCACCTTCCCAAACAGTGCACTCAAGTTCGAGGAACAACTTCCCTCAGGCCAGACAATTCTGTCATCCATGTGGAGATAAGCTTCAATGTGCAGGGTATCTGAATGACAGCAGGCCAAGCTCAGTCCCAGCAGAGTGATTCAGAGCTGTGCTGACTGCAAAACAGCCTGCTTCCACAATTTCCCCCAGCAAATGGTGGGACTGGCCACCTCCCTGTGCACTGGAACTCCTGGAACAGCCAGCCTCAGGCCTGCTGACTCTGACCTGTCCTGGGTGGAGCTCCCAGCCTGAGCAAAACAAGGTTCCAGACAAGAACTCAATAACTGCTGAATGAATGCGCAACCAAGCTATTGAACCCAAAATGACCATGTATGTGAGGGGAGCACCCAGATTCCAGTAACACTAGATCCAGTCTCTGGTCCACAGCTCTATGTGCCTTTCTGAGGGGACCTGCCAGTTTTCAGGACCACAGATTAGTCCCCTGCAACCCCCTCCATTCCCCTGCCTATAGGTTCAGCTGGGTCACAACAGTTGAAGATAGCTGCAGCTACTCTCCAAGATCCGCTCTCTATTACATGGACCTACC
This sequence comes from Lophiomys imhausi, assembly GCA_907164525.1. Lineage (NCBI taxonomy): Eukaryota > Metazoa > Chordata > Mammalia > Rodentia > Muridae > Lophiomys > Lophiomys imhausi. The sequence goes on from CAJQZJ010033704.1 coordinate 2,383,831, forward strand.
CATCATCCAGAGGTGGATGGCTGGATCACAGGATCAGCCAGTCTCCAGAACAGGGGTCTTCCCTGGGCACCAAGGCCAGTGGGCACCAGGAGCAACCAGACAACCCCATGGTCATCCAGATGGCTAAAAGCATAATATCATTATAAAAACAAAAACAAAAGCAAAACAAAAAAAGACAATATGACATCTACAGAACATAGCTGTAATGCTACAGGAAGCCATGGATATCCTAACACAACTGAACCACAAGAAAATGACCTTAAATCTACACTTATGAAAATGATAGAGGCCTTTAGGGAGGAAAACAAATCCCTCAAAGAAAATCAGAAAAATAGAATAAAACAGGTGATGGAGATGAATAAAACCTTTAAAGAAAGGCAGGACACAATTAAACAGAAAAAGGAAAGGAATTAAACAATTCAAGACCTGAAAACGGAATTTGAAGCAATAAAGAAACACAAGCTGAGATAATCCTGGATCTGAAAAAGCTAGGAAAAGGAAAAGGAACTACAGATACAAGCATCACCAACAGAATACAAAAGACAGAAGAATCTCAGGCACAGAATATAAAATTGAAGAAATAGATACGTCTGTCAAAGAAAATGTGAAATATAAAAAAATGCCTGACACAAAACCTCCAAGAAATCAAGGACACTATGAGAAGATGAAACCTAAGAATAATAGGAATGATGAAAGAGAAGATTCCCAGCTCCAAGGACCAGAAAACATCTTCAACAAAATCACAGAAAAAAAAAAAAAAAATCTCCCAAGCCTAACGAAAGAGATGCCTGTAAATATACAAGAAGCCTACAGAACTCTAAGAGATTATCCTGCCACATAATAATCAAAACACTAAATGTACAGAACAAAAGAAGAATATTAAAAACTGCAAGGGAAAATGGCCAACTTACATGTAGAGGCAGACCTATAAGAATCAAGCCTGACTTCTCATCAGAGACCCTAAAGCCAGAAGGGCTTGCACAGACATTTTGCTGACCCTAAAATACTACAGATACCAGCCCAGACTACTATATTCAGCGAAAATTTTGATCACCATAGATGGAGAAAACAAGATATTCCATGAGAAAACTAAATTTAAACAATATCTATGTATAAATCCAGTACTACAGAAGATACTGGAAGGAAAACTCCAACCAAAGGATGTTAACTACGTCCATGAAAACACAGGAAACAACTCCACTGCAACAAAACCAAAAGAAATGAAGCTTATTCACACACTACCACCACCAACATCGGATGGTGGATAAGGAACTAACCTTATATCTGATAGAAGAATAATATCCAAAATATATACAGAACTCAAAAAAGTAAACACCAACACACCAAAAAAATCAATTTTAAAAATAGGGTTCAGAGCTAAACTGAAAATTCTCAAAAGAAACTCAAATGGCAGAGAGGCACTTAAAGAAATGCTCAACATCCTTAATCATCAGGGAAATGCAACTCAAAACAACTCTGAGATTCCACTTCACACCCGCCAGAATGGCTAAGAGCATAAACTCAAGGCACAGCACATGCTGGCAAGGATGTGGAGAAAGAGGAACACTCCTTCATTGCTGGTGGGAGTGTAAACTTGTACAACTACTTTGGTAATCAATCTGGCAGTTTCTCAGAATAATGGGAATAGTTCTTCCTCAAGTCCCAGCTATATTACTCCTGGTCATATACTCCAATGATGCCCCACCAAACCGAAAGAACATTTGTTCAATTACGTTCATAGGAACTTTACTCATAATAGCCAGAAACTGGAAACAACCTAAATGTCTCTCAACCAAAGAATGGATAAAGAAAATGTGGTACATTTACACAATGAAATACTATTAGCTATTAAAAACCAGAAAATAATGAATTTTGAATGCAAATGGATGGAACTAGAAAAGATCATCCAGAGTGAGGCAATCCAGACCCAGAAAGATACACATGATTTGTACCCACTCATAAGCGTATACTAACCATTTAGTAGAAGATAACCTTACTACAATGCATAGACACAAAGAAGCTAAGTAACTAAGAGGGCCCAAGAGAGGATGCTTGAAATTCATTCAGAAGGACAAAGAGAAAAGACAGCAAAAGTACATGAGAGGGAACTGAGTAAGAGAGGGAAAGAAAAGAGAAAGGAGTGAGGGATTCGCTATGGGAGAGAGTGGGCATGTGGTGAATGGGCTGGTGAAAGATGGGAAACTGAGGGGGGGGTTCATCTCTGAGACAAACTGGAGACAGATGACAAGACAGGCTCCTGGGAGAAGATGGTGATAACTCTAGCTGAGATTTCTACCAGTGGGAGATATGGAGACTGAAGTGGCCTCCCCACTAGGTAGGTAGGACTTGCTAGAGGAGGGAGGGGATCACCAACTCACCCAGAAAATTTTCAACCTAACAGTTACCCTGTATACAAGATGTGTAGGTAAAAAGATTTAGCAGACATTGAGGGAATGACCAACCGATGATGGGCCAAACTTAGACCTACACTAAGGGAGAAAATCAACCACTATTACTATTAATGATACTCTGCTATAAATACAGACAGGAGCATAGCATAACTGTCTTCTAAGAACCTCCATGCAGCATAGGATGCAAACAGAAGGTGAGACTCATTGTCAAATATTAGGCAGAACCTGTGGGATCTTGTAGAAGAATGAAGGGAAGGATAGAAAGACACAAAGGTGACAAGAATTCACAAGAAGACCAGTGGTCAACTAATCTAGAGCTTTGGGGGTTCACAGAGTCTGAACCACCACTCAAAGGGCGTGTATGAACTGGAACTATGTTCCCTACACATATGTAACTGACAGGCAGGATGGTCATCACATGGCTCCTAGCAAGTAGACCAGGGGCTGTCTCAGGCAAGGATATGAGGCCTGCTTTTTGATTAATTCTTCTCAATGGGGTTGTGGTGCCTGGCTTCAATGAGAGGAAGTGCTCAGACCTGATGGAAATAGATATGCTGAGGTGGGACAATATGGGATGAAGGAAAAAGGGGGGCTTCCCTTTTCTGTGGAGAAGGAGAGGGCAGACTGGAGAAAAGGGTAGGAATGTGGGACACAGAGGAGAGAAAGGAGGGGGCTATGATTGAAATATAAAATGAAAAATTAAAAAAAATAATTTTTAAAAGTGTGTCAATTTAATTCATTCTTCAGTTGAGGGACATCTGGGTTGTTTCCTGTTTCTAGCTATTACAAATAAGGCTGCTATGAACATAGATGAGGAAATTTCCTTGTGATTCGATGAGGAATCATTTGGGTATATGCCCAGAAGTGGTATGGCTGGGTCCCGAGGCAGAGCTATTCCAAGTTTTCTACGATATCACCAGACTGACCTCCCTAGCAGTTGCACAAGCCTGCACTCCCACCAGCAAAACCCTTTCTCCACACCCTTGCCAGCATGTGCTGTCATTTGAGTTTTTGATCTTAGCCATTCTGACATGTATGAGATGGAATCTTAGAGTCATCTTGAGTTGTATTTCTCTGATGACTAATGATGTTGAGCATTTCTTCAAGTGTCTTTCAGCCTTTAGGAATTCCTCCTTTGTGAATTCTCTGTTTAACTCTTTTCCCCATTTTTTGATTGGATTTAAAAAACTGTGATACACCTACACAATGGAATACTACTCAGCTATCAGAAACAATGAAATTATGCAATTTGCAGCCAAATGGATGGAACTAGAGAAGCTCATCCTGAGTGAGCTAACCCAGACTCAGGAGGATGCACATGGCATCTATTCACTTATAGTTGGATTTTAGCTATATAGTACAGGATATCTATACTACAACCAATGCCCTAAAGGGAACATGGACATAGACTTTGTTGTTGTTTTGTTGTTGTTGTTTTCTATCCCTGTCAGTGAAACACTTTTCCCTAGTGGTATGGCCCTGTAGGCCCAAAGTGTATGAGGAGGCTCTTGACCCTCATATGACTGCTGAACTGGGGTGGGGACTGTTATGTAGGGACACTCCACTCCAGAGGAGTGGGATGGAAGGGTTAGGGGGTAAAGGGTAGGAGGGCAGGACTGGGAGGGGTGGAAAGAGGACACTATGATGGAGATGTAATCTGAGGCAATAGGTAAATAAATTTTAAAAAGAAAAAAAAGTGTATCAATTGTTTATTACATAACATGAAAAGACAATAAAGGTAACAGCAAAAATATAAATTAAGGGATTTAAATTTCTGCACAAAATTGTGGCAATTTGAATGAAAATGGCACCCATAGACTAATATTATTGAATGATGTGTCTCCAGTTGTTGGAACTGGAGATGAGATTCCATCTCACACCTGTCAGAATGGCTAAAATCAAAAGCTCAAATGACAGCACATGCTGGCGAGGGTGTGGAGAAAGGGGAACCCTCCTCCATTGCTGGTGGGAGTGCAGGCTTGTGCAACTGCTAGGGAGGTCAGTCTGGTGATATCGTAGAAAACTTGGAATAGCTCTGCCTCGGGACCCAGCCATACCACTTCTGGGCATATACCCAAATGATTCCTCACCGAATCACAAGGAAGTTTCCTCATCTATGTTCATAGCAGCCTTATTTGTAATAGCTAGAAACTGGAAACAACCCAGATGAATTTCAACTGAAGAATGGATAAAAAAAAACTGTGGTACATCTACACAATGGAATGCTACTCAGCTATTGGAAACAACAAAATCCTGCAATTTGCAGCCAAATGGATGGAACTAGAGAAGTTCATCCTGAGTGAGCTAACCCAGACCCAGAATGATGCACATGGAATCTATTCACTTATAGTCGGATTTTAGCTCTATAGTACAGGATAACTATACTACAACCAATGCACCAAAGGGAACATGAACATAGACTTTGTTTCCTGTCAATGAGACACTTTGCCATAGTGGTGCTGCCTATATGCCCCCAATTTATGAGGAGATTCTTGGCCCTCATATGACTGCTGAACTGGGGTGGGGGACTGTTATGTAGAGACACTCCACTCCAGAGGAGTGGGATGGAAGGGATAGGGGGTAGAGGGTGGAAGGGCGGGACTGGGAGGAGTGGAAATAGGACACTGTAATGGAGATGTAACCTGAAGTAATAAATAAATAAATTTTAAAAAATAAAAATAGTTAAGATCAAAATTATCAAAATAAGCAAAACTATAACCATAAACCTACATAAAATATGTGATCATGGGAAAAAAAGAAAAATGAAGTTTTGTGGTCAAGAAACTATAACTATTGTTCATTTTTTCCCCAAATTGTTTTTTTTTCTGTAGTTCACTCTCTTTACAATTCAAGATATCATGGAAACAAAATGTACAATGTAATTTGATGAGAAAAAGTAATTAAGTTCTCTATTTCTCTTCCATGTCAGTCTTCTGAAAGTTGGGAGAGTCTCAGGAAATTAAGTTACACGGCCAGCTACACACAGATGGCTACTAGTGCAGAACAAAAATTAGGTCATGTGTCTAATAAGCACCTAAGTCTGCAAACGTCCATTGTTTTGCCAACCTGCTAGTCCTTGCAGCAAAATCACTCTTGGCATCCTAGTCCCTGTTACCTCCTAATGCAGTAAATTTTCTTTACTCAATGGAGCCTAGTAATTACAATGGATTTTCATGATTTCCCTTATGTCCTGGAGCCTCAACTAGATGTGCATTCTCAGAGGAACTCTGTGAGAGCTCCTTCCTCAGGTTGCCCCTAAGTTGCTCCTGGCTTTTTCTTATCTCATCTGCAAACAACTCAGAAAATCCAGTGCAGATCCAGTTCTCACCAGGTTCATGTAAAACAGAATCAGTTGCAGAGGATTACCTTCTCCATCTGCCCAATTCTGCTGCCTTACTCCCCTAAAATGGTATTCATTTACTTCTCCTTCTACCCTTCCAGGTTTCCAAATAAATATTCTCTTGCATAGGATGTCAACCTAAGTGTACTAGAAGTTCATAAACTGCTCACATTGGCTTCTGAACTTGCCTTAGGAGAGTTTGGGCCAAGAGAAAACAGAAACCCTTGTGATCTTCTGTACCCATTACTGCAGATTCATGGCCATAACTTCAAGGTTGGCATCAGACAAATAAGGAATAGAAACAATTTAATGGAAGCCATTGTGAGATTGAAATTTCTTTGCATTTAAGAAGGAACCAGGGCTAGGCATGGTGGCACACGCCTTTAAGCCCAGGAGGCAGAGGCAGGCAGATCTCTGTGAGTTCATGGCCAAACTGGTTAACAAAGGGAGTCCAGGACAGCCAGGGTTGATCCACAGAGAAACCCTGTCTTAAAAATACAAAACACAAAAAAAGGAACCAATTGGGTGTACTAGCATTATTCCACACACTTAAGCACTAACATGAAACCCGGTAACATTATAAGCAATCTGGCTGTGCCAGCAGCATCATAGTAGCAATGATGTCCTTTGTATTGCCACTGAGGAATAGCACAGAGTTGTTTTCATATTCTATTAGATGTCTCCAATGCAAACAGAAGGAGCAGAACCTCAGCTGTGGTCTCCAAGAGTGCTATGTTTAAATACAGAGAAAGTATCTCCTGAAGGCTTCTAAAAACAGCAAATGGAAGGAGAAAGCGGTGTAAGTTAAAGCTTTGCCAGGGAAATGTGATTTGGGTGGGAGCATGACCGTATTTATGCTCCTTTGATAGTGTGGCCTGGGGAGACACTGGCTAAGGTTCAGGGCTTCTTTTACTATATTCTGTCTCTCTATCAAATTCTATTTCCTGCACCTTCAGAGCATATAATTCCATATAACACTGTCTGCTCTCTTTGATCCATGTGACTGGAAGGATTAATTCTCTGCTCCCCTCCCCCACCAGCCCTTCTGTTGCCCAAGGCGCAATCAATTTCAATATTCAGGGGAAACAGACCACACAGGATCTATGGTCTCCCAGCAGGGACCTGACATATTAACTGTTGTAATGACTCTAATTCAGGCTATTTACTTTGAGGTAGGCCTGTCTCTCTTGCTCATCATTTTAACCTATACATCAGCTGTGTCACGACTATTTAGAGTGATGGGGGTGATCCTCAGGGCATAGTCATGAGAAGTCTGATGAGGGAACAGCTACAGCAAACCCTTGCTGCTTCAGGGTAATGATAAGTAATGCCAATCACGTCCCTCACCACAACACTGAAATCTTCTCTTTCCTTTTAAATTGACGTCTGTCAGAGGGAATGAGACTCTGCTGGTGTCATGGCTTGATGAATTGGTCCAGTGGAGGCACTCCTTCTTGTCATGAGCAGAGACAAGTGAGAGGAGGAAAGAATAGCAGAGGAGGGGGAATAGAGAAGGGGAGGGCTCTCTAGAAAGAAGAAAAATGAGCGTGGAGAGATGGGGAATATCCTCAACCAAATGTCACTGTGTTGATTCAAATGTTAGAATTTTGCCACCTAGAAACAAGCTATTGTGATGACTTCACCACATGTATGTGTTAAAGAAAAACATACTTAGTAGTGTATAACAAACTAGAATCAGGAAGACTTTGTGCAGGACCATCATGATGGGTGCAGGGATGGCTGTCACAGGATCATAGAGTAAGGGACTAAGACGGGATTCAGTCTTCAAACACAGTATGAACTTGAGAAATTTAAAACCAGTGATCAGAATGGGAGTTGTTGTATAGAGAATTACTACAGGAAATAGTGTGGCCCAGGTAAATTAAATGGGCAGGATCATGCTAAAATGAGGCCAAGGCTATCAGACATTACCTGAGGACAGTGGCAGGAGTTGCTGAGAAGACCTTTTACTAAAGGTCCCTTTATAAGGCTGTATGCAGAAGGCTTAGGAACTTCTGGAACCTGTCTGAAGTTAGGACTGTCACAGAATCCCCGTCATTTCAAAGACTTGAATGGCTCAGTCTGCTGTCTTTTGCAAAGCTTGTCCTATGAGAAGGAAGTAAATAGGGTGACATTGTGATGGATGTTTCCATATAGGCATCCCTTCTCTTTGAAACTGCCCAAACCCTGCAACAGATAGTTGACCTCAGTACATTCATATTAGCCACAAGGGAATAAGAGTTTCTGGATCAATCTCTTCCTAGATCATCATTATTGAGCTGATGGTGATGTGAAGTATGGGCAGGTGGGCACACTTAAGTTAAGCTAAAATATAGAGCAGATCAGAAACAAGTGCCTCTTTTGTGTTTAAGGTACAACTTAATTCTTTTATAAGAGAGAATTTATAAAATGTGTGCTTTTGTTTAAGCTATGAGAACCTCTGGACTTTTAGAACACAAGCAAACTCCAGATTTGACTTGGTAGAGTATGCTGTTTGCACAGTAGAATACCATTACTAAATATTAGTAGCCAGAATCAGTTATGTTTCCTTTTAAAATCTTACTCTTTTCTTATTACATGCTGAAAATTGTGTGATTTAAATGTTTTTAAATTTAATTTTGATATTAATGGCCATAGAAGGCCATTGTTAAGAGAGCTGGTTAGTGTGTTAATGTTCAGGCAATTTTCGCTATTTACTTCTCATCTTGAAACAAGTTCTGGGTCAAAAGTGATTCCTTAACAAGACCAGGAGCATCCTGAAGGCCTCTGATCAAACTCCCAGGGAGTTTGGTTAGGGAGAGTCCCAGGAGGACAAGGTGCTACTAGCTGGGATGAATGCTGAAATTATGATCTAGAATTATACCCTGTCATTCATGGAAGAAACTTAAAGCCATAGACTAGAATAAGAAGAAATCCAACAACAAGATGGCTGAGATCAAGGACAGACTTTTCAAGACTGTTTAACTCCCTGCTGTCCTTCACACTGGCAGAGAGGAGGCAAGGACAGGAAAGGGTAGAAGAGCTAATCCTGCCAGGCTAGTCCTGCTTAGACTGATGGCCGAGGTTGCTAGGCCTTGGCTGATCTATAGCTATGATGATACTCATTGCTATTCACTGGCTGAATTAATAAAAAAACTCTGAAAAGGAAATTATTGCACCCTGTTTGTTAATTTCCTTCTGGGATATAAGCTTTTTGAGGAGGGAGGTTTTCTTTTTATATAGTGCTGGTTTTTTTTCCTGCTCTACTCAAATGTTTGGTGATAGAGAATAAAGATTTAATAATCTCAAAATCATATAATTACCCAACTACAGTACTAGCAAATAGTGGAGAAAAAAATCAAATCTAGGTCCATCTAAATGCAGAGTGTATAACAGACTCCTGTGTTACGCTGCTCCTGCCTTTGCATTCTGTGGGGTCTTGATCTAGGCGTACACTCCTTCCTGTAATAGGTAGAGAAGTGGGAAGGAGTCAGCTCACAGAGGTTGTAACTGTGACTATGCTACTTTTGCTATACCCGGGTAAAGAGGAGACATGATCTGCCAGTAGCTGTGCAGTTTGGAGTATTGTTTTTCTCTTAGACACCAATACTTAGACAAATATTCACATATTATTTCACTTATTTCACATTATTTCACTAAAATAACTGGAACTGGTATTTAATCATACCTCTCAGTCTATAGAAACAATAACAAAAAGACTTACTGCTTTTAATAACAGAAAGAGAACTTTGACATTTCTATTATTTTCTCTTGTATCCAGAGTGTTTTTCAGACTACATAGAGATAGGACCATCAAGGGTATGAGGATGAAAGCCCAAATGCATAGAGACTACATGACTTACATATTACATGTATGACTAATAAAAGCAGTCAAAATTTAATAATTTTGACTGTTCTTAATCTCAACAGTAGTTCGAAATTATAATAACTCAGAAATTCTTATTCAGTTCCTCTGGTATCAATCTCAAATGATAGTATTTGTAAAACACAGCCAGATGTATATGCAACCAGAAACAATCATTCTTCATAACTCAATATTTTAATGAACAGCCCATAAATCCCATTATATATAGGACTGACAAATTTTGTTGCCCTAGCAGTGTCAACTGATTACAACACAATATTTGAAAAGTTACTGCCATTTTTGTTTCACAGGGGTCTTGATTTTTAAAGGCATCTCATAGGTAATTTGGCATTCTCTAGTATTTGCAAATCTGAACATTTAATTGAGGGTATGCCTATTTTCTCCATAACTAACCACATACAAAATGGAAGGCTTATCTAATTAACCTAAGAGCTATTTAGACTTTTAAAAAGATGAATTAACATCAAGTTAATAAGTTCAATTATTTCCCTCAAGCCAAAGAAGGATATTAGCAACACATTTCCCTTAGATACCAAGCAAATGGATCTTCTCCTCACTTCCGAATAGGCTTTCTCCCAACAGACTTGGCTCAAGAGGAAGGGGGATTTGATAACTACCAACAGTTGTTTTTTTGTTTTGTTTTGTTTTGTTTTGTTTTACATGATTTCGAAAAAGTAAAAAGGATACGCAGATTCAGGATCATTTGGTATGGAGAGAAGTCCATATCAGTCAGCATCATTTTGTTAATGATTCATAACACTGGAGCACAGAAATTCTATTAGTATTCTTAAGATGTGTTGAACAGCCTATGTTTGCTGGAGATTCAGGAGACCTCCACAGTTCTCAACATCCCTATAATCTATTTCTGTTTTTTAAGCCATCAATAGATTAAACCATTCCAGGGTCTCTGCAGAATCCCAGCTTTCCTGCCCCTAGGTATCTGAAACATGTGGCCTTTTAGGTTATGCATGGTGGGAACATGGAGAGACTGGTATTTGTGCCCAGGCTTTTCACTATGTAAATGACACAAATGTATTCATGTTTCCCTTTCATGACCCATTCGTCATTGTGACCAGAATGGGACATATAGGCAGTGAATGTAGGATTGTTGACAACACTTTCTCTTCCACAAACATATAATATGACACATCTTGGTGCCTCACAAAATTATCACAGGTTGGCACCTTGGAACCCCTCAAATAGAGCTTCTCTGCTTTTTCTCAGAAATGGAAGAAAATTCTTCTCATCTGATTTGCTTTCCATGGGGGCCATAGAGGAAATGTTTAGAAGCTAATCTTTATTTCCACCAGAACAGGGGAAGCAAGCAAATATGACTCATACAAGTCTGAAGTGTGCTTTAAATCTATTCATTCATTCATTCATTCATTCATTTTCATTGTGGGTTATGCCCTAGAATATATTAAGATAAAATCACAAAGTATACCTTCCACAAAATAATACCTACATTTGTAGTCTTTTAAAAATGATTTACTGTTGCTTATGTGTCTGTATGTAAGTGCTCACAGGGAACAGAAAAGAACACAAGATACCCTGGCATGGAGCTGTAGGCGAGTTGTGAGCCATCAGACAGAGGTGATGGAAGCCATTTGCCTACAACAGCAGCCAGCACCACTTAACCACTAACACATTGTTCCAACTGAAATTGGTAGCCCTTTGAATGCCTTTCCATATCCAGTACAGACTTGGCATCAGAAGACCCTTTAATTGTGCCAGCTTTACATCATTCAAGAAAATCCATAATGAGGAATAAACTACCCCATTTTGAAAAAAAGAAGCATTGCATTTTTCCAGAATGCTGAAAGTTGAGCTCTCAGGAAAATTCTTAACTTAATGAGGTGCCCTGAGGAGAAAATGAGAGCTCCTCTCATAGCCTTCCTATCTGGCAATACTTCTCCCCAGCAAGCAAATTTCTCTCCATAGAAGTACTGAGGCTAACAGAAAGCAAGCAAGTCAGGCTTTATGATAACTTAAAGGAGAACTTAGTAAATACTTCATCATTAAGTTAGAAAATACAAGGTCAGGCTTCTTTGAAAGCCATCTATATCTTTTCCACTGTGAAAATGAAGTCCAAGATCCTGAGTAAGGGTAGGCGATTCCTCAAGGGAAAAAAAATTTTTTTTTTAAAAAAGGAATTTTTAAGGAAAACAAATTCAAAAGATTTTGATCAAGTTCTGATTGATTTTTTCTTTATAAATTTACACCTAAAGGTGATAAAAATTTGTGTTAATTGCAAATAAGCATGGTTTTTAAAAATTATTGTGTCCTGTAGGAAACAATCCATTATTAATGTAAGTTATTAAAAATGCTCTGTGAGAGTAAATTACAAAATAAAATGCTTATCTCGAGAAATATTTGAACCAATTTATTTATATCATGTTGAAAATGCAAAGTATATGTGCAGGTTAATCTGGAAAGAATGTCAACTTCAGTGAATTCTGAGCCACCTAAGAGACCCACTCCATGACATCTGAAACACATGAAAATGATGGCAAATCTATACTCTGGAAAATGATGGAGTCCTTTCGAGAATAAATTAAAATCACTGAAGGGATTCAAAGATTCCACAATTTTATAAGCAAATGCAATGGAGAATACCATTAGAGATCTCCAAGCCAAAGTGGCTCAACTTGAACAGGAAAGAGACAAGGCAACAAGCAAATCGGAACAGAAAACTATAAAAAACAAATAAAAATGTTCACGACTTGAAATTGGAAGTGGAAGCAATAAAACACATGCACAAATAATCCGGGAGGTAGAAAATCAAGGGAAGAGAAGAGGAACTACAGAAATGAGTATCAAAAATAGGATACAAGAGATGGAAGACAAAATCTCAGGTGTGGAAGATTCGATGGAAGAAAGCAGTACAACAACCAAAGAAAATGAGAAATCTAAGAAAGTTCTCACCCATAACATTCAAGAAATCAAGGACTCCATGAAAAGACAGAACCTAAGAATTGATTTGAGACTCCAAGGTCCAGGAAATATCCTCAACAAAATCATAGAAGAAAACTTCCCAAACCTAAAGATGCCAATAAAATTCCAAGAGGCATACAGAACACCAAACAGATTAGATCAGAAAAGAAAATCCTCTTGCCACATAATAACTGAAACTCCAAATATATACAGAACAAAGAAAGAATATTAAAAGCTTTAAGAGAAAAAAAGCCAAGTAACATATAATGGCAGACCCATCAGAATTACACCTGACTTCTCCTCAGAAACTTTAAAAGCCAGAAGGGCCTGGACAGATGTCCTACAAGCACTGAGAGAACATAGGTGCCCAGCCAGACTACTATACCCAGCAAAACTCTCTATCAACATAGATGAAAATAAACAAGATATTCCATGACAAAATCAAATTTAAACAATATGTACCCAAATCCATCCCTACAGAAGATCCTAGAAGGAAAATTCCAACACAGAGAAGATAACTACACCCAAGAAAACAGAGGAAACAAAGACTCCACTGCAACTAAACCAAAAGAAAAACACAACCACCACCTACACCAAACTAATAGTAAATAACAACCTTTGGTCATTGATATCCATCAACATCAATGGACTCAACTTCCCAATAAAAAGACACAGGCTTACAGAATGGATCCATAAACAAGACCCATCATATTGCTGCGTACAAGAAACTCATCTCACTGACAAAGATAGATGCTACCTCAGAGTAAAGGGCTAGGAAAAGGTTTTCCAGGCAAATGGACACAGGAAGCAAGGTGGAGTAGCCATCTTAACATCAAATAAAATAGACTTTCAACTGAGGTTAATCAAAAAATATAGAGAAGGACATTACATATGCGCTAAAGGAAATATTCACCAAGAGGACATTTCTATATTGAATATCTATGCCCCAAATACAAAGGAACCTATATTTGTAAAAGGTTCTCTTCTAAAGCTTAAATTACACATCGATTCCCACACATTAGTAGTGGGAGACTTCAAAACCCCACTCACAACAATGGACAGGTCATGAAGACAGAAACAGAGAAATAATGAGTCTAACAGAGGTCATGAGCCAAAAGGACCTAACATATCTACAGAACATTTCACCCAAACACAAAAGAATACACCTTCTTATCAGCACCCCATGGAACCTTCTCCAAAACTGACCATATAGTCGGACACAAAGCAAGCCTCAACAAATACAAGAAAATTGAAATAACCCCTTGCATCTTATCAAAACACCATGGAATAAAGCTGGACTTCAACAACAACAGAAATAAGAGAAAACTTACACACTCATGGAAACTGAACAACTCTCTACTGGATGACTAATGGGTCAGGGAAGAAATAAAGAAGGAAATAAAAGACTTCTTAAAATCCAACAAAAATGAAGGCACAACATACCCAAACCTACAGGACACAATGAAAGCTTTGCTATGAGGAAAGTTCATAGCACTAAGTGCCTTTAAAAAGAAAATTGTGACAGCTCATATTAGCAAATTAACAGCTGAACTGGAAGAATTGGAAAAAACAAAAGAAACAAAACAAACAAAAAAAAAAAAAACAAGAAGCAAACACTCCCAAGAGGAGCAAAAGGCAGGAAACTATCAAATTTAGGGCTGAAATCAACAACTTAGAAACAAAAAGAATGATACAAAGAATCAATGAAACCAAGAGTTGGTTCTTTGAGAAAATCAACAAAATAGACAAACCCTTGGCTAAACTAACTAAAAGGCAGAGGGAAAAAACCCAAGTCAAAAAAATGAGGTGACAACTTCCTGAACAGAACACCAACAGCTCAGGACCTGAGATCAACAATCAATAAATGGGACCTCATGAAACTGAAAAGCTTCTGTAAGGCAAAAGACACTGTAATTTGAACAAAATGGCAGCTTACAGACTGGGAGAAAATCTTCACCAACCCCACATCTGACAGAGGGCTAATATCCAAAATCTACAAAGAACTCAAGAAATTTAATGCCAAGAAACCAAATAATCCAATCAAAAAATGGGGGACAGAGCTAAATAGAGAATTCACGAAGGAGGAATCCCTAATAGCTGAGAGACACTTGAAGAAATGCTCAACATCCTTAATCATCAGAGAAATGCAACTCAAGATGACTCTGAGATTCCATCTCACACCTGTTAGAATGGCTAAGATCAAAAGCTCAAATGACAGCACATGCTGGTGAGGGTGTGGAGAAAGGGGAACCCTCCTCCATTGCTGGTGGGAATGCACGCTTGTGCAGCCACGATGGAGGTCAGTCTGGCGATATCTTAGAAAACGTGGAATAGCTTTACCTCAGAACCCAGCCATACCACTTCTGGGTATAAACCCAAAGGTGGAGTAAGACACCTCGACTCCTACACCAAAGTACCCCCTTTGGACCCAAGTCCAGAAGACAGCAAAAAAATTCCACATGGCCAGAGGCCCCAAAACAAAAAAAAAAAAAAAAACAGAGCGAAATGACTCCAACAAAAGAAAGTAACGCTATTCCATCCAGCCCAAACCACCTCACCACAGCTGAAACACATGAAAACGATGACAATTCTACATTATGGAAAGGGATAGAGTCCCTTCAAGAAGAACTTAAATCTATGAAGGAATTCAAAGAAGCCACAATTTTACAAGTCAAAACAATGAATAACACCATTAAAGAGCTCCAAGCCAAGGTGACTCAGCTTGAACAGGAAAAGGACAGAGCAATGAAAGATTTCCAGGCAAAAACAAGCAAACCAGAGAAGGAAATGTACAAAACGAACAATACCATTCAAGACATGAAAATAGAAATGGAAACAATAAAGAAAACACAGTCAGAGTTAAAAGAGGAAATGGAGAATCAAGGGAAGAGAACAGGAACTACAGATGTGAGTATCAAAAATAGGATGCAAGAGATGGAAGACAGGATCTCAGGAATGGAATATTCGATGGAAGAAATCAGTACAACATCCAAGGAAAATGAGAAAGCTAAAAAATCTCTCACCCACAACATCCAAGAAATCAAGGACTCAATGAAAAGACAGAACCTAAGAATTACAGGCATAGAGGAAAGAGAAGCATCCCGACTCCATGGTCCAGGAAATATCTTCAACAAAATCATAGAAGAAAACTTCCCAAACCTAAAGGAAGAGATGCCAGTAAAAATCCAACAGGCTTCCAGAACACCAAACAGATTAGATCAGAAAAGAAACTACTCTCGCCACATAATAACTGAAACTCCAAATGTAGAGAACAAAGAAAGGATATTAAAAGCTGTAAGAGAAAAAGGCCAAGTCACATACAATGGCAGACCCATCAGAATCACACCTGAATTCTCCTCAGAAACTTTAAAAGCTAGAAGGGCCTGGAGAGATGTCCTACAAGCTCTGAGAGAACATAGGTGCCCATCCAGACTACTATACCCAGCAAAACTCTCTATCAACATAGATAGAGAAAACAAGATATTCCATGAAAAAATCAAATTCAAACAATATCTCCCCACAAACCCAGCCCTACAGAAGATACTAGAAGGAAAATTCCAACACAGAAAAGATAACTACACCCAAGAAAACAGAGGAAATAGAAACCTCCAGAGCAACTAAACAAAAAGAAACACAAGACAACCAGCTATACCAAAATATTGGGAAAAAACAACCCCTGGTCACTAATATCCATCAACATCAATGGACTCAACTCGCCAATAAAAAGATGCAGACTTACAGAATGGAACCATAAACAAGACCCATGTTTTTGCTGTATACAAGAAACACATCTCACTATTGAAGATAAACACTATCTCAGCGTAAAGGGCTGGGAAAAGGTTTTCCAAGCAAATGGACCCAGGAAACAAGCTGGAGTAGCCACCCTAATATCAAACAAAATAGACTTCCAATTCAGGTTAATAAAAAAAGACAGAGAAGGGCATTACATACTCATTAAAGGAAATATCCACCAAGAGAACACCTCAATATTGAACATCTATGCCCCAAATACAAAGGCACCTACATTTATAAAAGAACCGCTTCTAAAACTTAAATCGCACATTGATCCAGACACTTTAATAGTGGGAGACTTCAACACCCCACTCACAACTATGGACAGATCATCAAGACAGAGGCCAAACAGAGAAATAATGATTCTAACAGAGATCATGTACCAAATGGACCTAACAGATATTTACAGAACCTTTCACCCAAACACAAAAGAATGCACCTACTTCTCAGCACCTCATGGAACCTTCTCCAAAATCGAACATATAGTTGGACACAAAGATAGCCTCAACAGATACAAGAAAATTGAAATAACACCTTGTATCTTATCAGAACACCATGGAATAAAGCTGGACTTCAATAGCAAAAGAATCAACAGAAAGTCTACACTCACATGGAAATTGAACAACTCTTTACTAGAGGACCACTGGGTTAGCGAAGAAATAAAGGAAGAAATCAAAGACTTCTTAAAATCCAACGAAAATGAAGACACAACATATCCAAACCTATGGGACACAATGAAAGCTGTGCTATGAGGAAAGTTCATAGCACTAAGTGCCTTCAAAAAGAAAATGGTGACAGCTCATATTAGCGAATTAACAGCTAAGCTGGGTGAATTTGAAAAAAAAAAAAAGAAGCAAACACTCCCAAGAGGAGCAGAAGGCAGGAGATCATCAAACTTAGGGCTGAAATCAACAACTTACAAACAAAAAAAACTATGCAAAGAATCAATGAAACCAAGAGTTGGTTCTTCAAGAAAATGAACAAAATAGACAGACCCTTAGCCAAATTAACTAAAAGACAGAGGGGAAAACACAAATCAACAAAATCAGAAATGAAAAGGATGAAATAACAACAGACATTGAGGAAATCCACAAAATATTTGGATCCTACTTTAAAAATCTATACTCCACCAAATTTAAAAACTTAAGTGAAATGGACAAGTTTCTTGATAGATTCCACCTACCGAAGCTAAATCAAGATCAGAAAAACAAATTAAACAGCCCTATAACCCCTAAGGAAATAGAAACGCTCATTAAAAATCTCCCAACCAAAAAAAGCCCAGGGCCACATGGCTTTAGCAAGGAATTCTACGGGACCTTCAAAGAAGAGCTAACACCAAATCTTTTCAAACTCTTTCACAATATAGAATCTGAAAGAACATTGTCAAACTCATTCTATGAGGCTACAGTCGCCCTGATTCCTAAACCACACAAAGACCCAACAAAGAAAGAGAACTTCAGACCAATATCCCTCACGAACATAGATGCAAAAATACTTAATAAAATACTAGCAAATCGAATTCAAGAACACGTCAAAAATATCATACACCATGATCAAGCAGGCTTCACCCCAGGAATGCAGGGATGGTTCAACATATGAAAGTCTATCAACATCATACACCATATAAACAAGATGAAAGAAAAAAACACATGATAATCTCGCTAGATGCAGAAAAAGCATTTGACAAAATCCAACACCCCTTCATGCTAAAAGTTCTGGAGAGAACGGGCATACAAGGACCGTACCTAGAAATAATAAAGGCAATATTCAGCAGGCCAGTTGCCAAAATCAAATTAAATGGAGAGAAACTTGAAGCATTTCCTCTAAACTCATGGACAAGACAAGGATATCCACTTTCACCCTATCTCTTCAATATAGTACTTGAAGTTCTTGCTAGAGCAATAAGACAACTAAAGGAGATCAAGGGGATAAACATTGGAAATGAAGAAGTCAAACTATCCCTATTTGCAGATGATATAATAGTATACGTAAGCAACCCCAAAAATTCCACCAGAGAACTCTTTTTTTTTTGTAAGTACTTTATTTTTTTTTCAAGTTACTTCTTAGTCGCAAACCCTTCCCTATTCCCCCTTCCTGTCCCACCCTTCCACCCTCCTTCCCCCCCCCCAACAGCTTCTCTTTTCATTCCAACAAATGGTTCTTTCTCTTATAACAGTAAATTCTATACAAAACAGCAGAATTAAATATGCCACATTTATGAGAGTTAAATGATCCAGTATACCTTCACAATGTCAAGTTCATACATATGACAGAGGGCTAATATCCAAAATCTACAAAGAACTCAAAAAATTAAATGCCAAGAAACCAAATAATCCATTCAAAAAATGGGGAGCAGAGCTAAATAGAGAATTCACAAAGGAGGAATCCCTAATGTCTGAGAGACACTTGAAGAAATGCTCAACATCCTTAATCATCAGAGAAATGCAACTCAAGATGACTCTGAGATTCTATCTCACACCTGTCAGAATGGCTAAGATCAAAAGCTCAAATGACCACACATGCTGGCAAGGGTATGGAGAAAGGGGTACCCTACTCCATTGCTGGTGTGAGTGCAGGCTTGTGGGAGGTCAGTCTGGTGATATCTTAGAAAACTAGGAATAGCTTTGCCTCAGGACCCAGCCATACCACTTCTGTGTATACACCCAAATGGCTCTTCACAGAACCATAAGGAAGTTTCCTCATCTATGTTTAAGGCAGCCTTATTTGTAATAGCTGGAAACTGAAAACAACCCAGATGTCCCTCAACTGAAGAATGGGTTAAAATACTGTGGTACATCTACACAATGGAATATTATTCAGCTATCAGGAACAATGAAATTATGCAATTTGCAACCAAATGGATGGATCTAGAAAAGCTCATCCTGAGTGAGCCAACCCAGACTCAGAAGGATGTATATGGCATCTACTCACTTATAGTAGGATTTTAGCTATATAGTAGAAGGTATCGATACTACAACTAACACACAAATGCAAACTTGGACATAGACTTTTTTTTCTATTTTTTATTCTTTTTTATCTATTTGTCTGCTTATTTGTTTGTTTTTTGATTCTCTCTCCCGGGCAATGAGACACTTTTCACTGGTGGTATTGCCTCGTAGACCCCAAATGAATGAGGAGGCTCTTGGTCCTCATATGACCTCTCAACTGAGATGAGGGACTGTTACATAAGGACACCCCACCCCAGATAAATGGGATGGAAGGGTTAGGATGTAATGAAAAAAAATGAAATGTGATGTTTTGGCCTTGTACTACTAATTGTCATAAACCATTTAGGATAACTAAGAAATGCAAACTAATAGTTATGCAAGCTGGTCATTTTGTTAGGTACTATGACAGCCTATTATAGTTATTTTATAAGCTAATCAGAAATAAAGCTGCTAGGAGACAAGCAACATCTGCTTACCCTAATATAAGAGATAGATGGGGCCTCCTCAAAAACCTCAAGAGATCTGCAGAATATGGCATTCAAAGATGTTTTCATAACTTTAGATTTTTTTTTATATCAAGACATATCAACTCCTGACAGCACCCCCTATTCTACCCCAAGTAGAAGATGAGCATCGAAGAATCTCCAGTGGGAGATGATTGAATTAGTCTCAAGCCTATCTCTTGGTAGGAAAAGCCCCTTGCCCCAACTGTAGACAGAATGCTGTCCAAAAAGGACAAAACTTGGAAGCAGGTAAGTCGACAGCCTAGCTCTGCCAAGACAGGGTAGGTAAGTCCTTCATAACCCCTGCTCTACAATCAATGTCTGTCAGAGAAACGGGGCCAAATGATTGTAGATCGATGCTGTAATGTATGGAGAGAAAATGGGAACTGTCCAGGCAGCCACTGGTATGTCCTTTCTTAGTTTGGGAAGCTGCAGGCCCTGTACTTCCTATAAAATCAGATATGTTTATCCCTCTCAGGTCTCTGAGGTGGTTGAAGAACAGATAGCTAGAGTCTCATAATTAAATTTTGAGTTGTTTAGGAGTCAAGAGAGTGTTATAGATCTAAGAAGATACTTTTAAAATTGTGTTGCAAGTTAGTATGAATGTTGAGTTAGATATAGAACTTTAAACTCATGGAGATGGTTAGATAGTAGAATGTTAAAGTCAGGTGTCAAACACATATGGACTGGACATTGGGAATGTACTTTAAGCCATATAACCCTCATAACTATGGCCTCATTACTTCTGTTGTTTTGTATTGTATTTATTATTATAAGAGAAAGAGCCATTTGTTGGACTGAGAGGGGAAACTGTAGGGGGAAATAAGATATACCTTAAACTTTAAAAAAAAGGAAGAGGATGGGGGTTGAGAGTGGGAGGCTGGGACTGGAAGGGGGAATAGGCAGGGGACTGTGATTGAGATATAATTTGAAGAAATAAAAAATAAAGGAAAAAAATTCTGGCAAACCAAATCCAAGAACACATTAAAAGTATCATATATCATGATCAAGTAGGCGTCATCCCAGGAATGCAGGGATGGTTCAACATGAAAAAAAATCTATCAATGTAATTCACCATATAAACAAACTGAAAGAAAAAAAATGACATGATCCAAAGCAGTGCTGAAGGCCTGGGGAATCTCTGCAAAGCTTCTGGTCTTTAATTCTCTCTATCACTGTAAAAAAGCTGATCTCAATATCTTGGGGAAAAAATGGAGTGGTGCAACAATAGTACAGATGAACTTTTTTGCCACAGTGAGTGCAAGCAGGCTAATTGTTCATCTGATAGCTTCCTTTTTCCTGGGTTATCACCAGAAAGTCCTGTTCATGTTTAGGGTCTACTTCGGATATGCTGAGACACCCAGCCTTTTGGATTGAATTTTCAGCTACCGAATTCTCAACCTCTCCAGTGCAAGCAGCCATTAGTGAACTCCTCAGGCCTTATCATGTAAGCCTCTATAATGAATAACCTTTTACTATATACTCATTCTACTTGTTGTATTCCTCTAGAGAACTCAGCCTAATACAGTGGCAAAGGTAGAAAATTACAAAGAAATTAAGATATCTTTCTAATTTGTATGTTAACGAAGTGTATTGGCAGAGGAAAAGATTAGAGTTTTATGCTTCTAATTACTAAAGTTATACTAATTATTGTTCTGAAAATATCTTTAGATACCATCTTTATTGTGAATTTTCCTGTAAATTTCTAGACTAGACGAGTATCCTTAATTTGGGCTAATATTAAATTCTATACATTTCAAAAAAAAAGGCATAATCACCTTGCTAGATGGTGAAAAAGCATTTGACAAAATCCAACACCCTTTCATGCTAAAAGTCCTTGGAGAAAATGGGCATACAAGGACCATGCCTAAAAATAATAAAGGCGATATACAAAAAGCAAGTAGCCAACACCAAATTAAATGGAGAGAAACTTGAAGCAGTTCCTCTAAACTCAGGGACAAGACAAGATGTCCACTTTCATCATATCTCTTCAACATAGTACTTGAATTTCTTGCTAGAACAATAAGACAGCTAAAGGAGACAATGGGATACAAATTGAAAACAAAGAAGTCAAATTATCCCTATTTGCAGATGATATGATAGTATACATAAGCGACCTCAAAAATTCCACCAGAGAACTCTTACAGCTGATAAACACCTTCAGCAAGGTGGCTGGATACAAAATTAATTCAAAAAATCAGAAGCCCTTCTTTATAAACAAATAAATGTGCTGAGAAAGAAATTAGAGAAACAACATCCTTCACAATAGCCACAATCAATATAAAATAGCTGGGGGTAACTCTAATCAAGCAAGTGAAAGACATGTACGACAAAAATTTCAAGTCCATGAAGAAAGAAATTAAAGAGGACATCAGAAGATGGAAAGATCTCCTATGCTCATGGATAGGTAGGATCAACATAATAAAAATGGCCATCCTGCCAAAAGCAATATACAGATTCAATGCAATTCCTATCAAAATACCACCAAAATAGATCTGGAAAAAGCAATTCTCAACTTCATATGGAATAACAAAAAACCCAGAATAAGTAAATCAATCCTGTATAATAAAAAAAAAAAAACACCTGGAGTTATCACCATCCCAGATTTCAAGGTGTACTACAGAGCAATAGTATTAAAAACAGCATGATACTGGTATAGAAACAGACCAGTGGATTAATGGAATCGAATTGAAGACCCAGAAATGAACCTACACACCTATGGTGTCTTAATTTTTTACAAAGAAGCCAAAACCATACAGTGGAAAAAGGACAGCATCTTCAACAAATGGTGCTGGTCCAAGTGGATGTCAGCATGTAAAAGAATGAAATTAGAGCCATACCTATCACCTTGCACAAAACTTAAGTCCAAGTGGACCAAAGACCTTAATATAATGTCTGACACACTAAATCTATTAGAAGAGAAAGTGGGGAAAAGCCTCGAAGTCATTGGCACTGTTGATAACTTCCTGAACAGAACACCAACAGCTCATGACCTAAGACCAACAATCAATAAATGGGATCTCATGAAACTGAAAAGCTTCTGTAAGGCAAAAGACACTACCATTCAAACAAAACGGCAGCCTACAGATTGGGAAAAGATCTTCACCAACCCCACATCTGACAGAGGGCTAATAGCCATAATTTACCAAGAACTCAAGAAATTAAATACCAAGAAACTAAATAATCCAATCAAAAAATGGGGGAAAGAACTAAACAGAATTCACAAAGGAAGAATCCCTAATGGCTGAGAGACACTTGAAGAAATGCTCAGCATCCTTAATCATCAGAGAAAAGCAACTCAAGAAGACTCTGAGATTCCATCTCACACCTGTCAGAATGGCTAAGATCAAGAGTTCAAATGACAGCACGTGCTGGCAAGGTTGTGGAGAAAGGGGAACCCTCCTCCATTGCTGGTGGGAGTGCAGACTTGTGCAACCACTATGGAGGGTCAGTCTGTCTATATCTTAAAAAACTTGGAATAGCTCTGCCTCAGGACCCAGCCATACCATTTCTGGGTATACATCCAAATGATCCCTCACCAAATCACAAGAAAGTTTCCTCACCTACATTCATACCAGCCATATTTGTAATAGCTAGAAACTGGAAACAACCCAGATGTCCCCCAACAGAAGAATGGATTAAAAAAAAGGAGGGAAGAGGATGGGGGCTTGAGGGGGAGGAGGGTGGAAGGGTGGGACTGGAGGAGGGAGTAGGGAGGGGATTGTGATTGAGATGTAACTTGAAGAAATAAAATATAAATTATTAAAAAAATAATAATATTTAAAAAAACCTGTGGTACATCAACATAATGGAATACTACTTAGTGATCAGAAACAACAAAATCATACAATTTGCAGCCAAATGGATGGAACTAGAGAAGGTCATCCTGAGTGAGCTATGTCAGACTCAGAAGGAGGCACATGGCATCTATTCACTTATGATTGGATTTTAGCCATATAGAAGATAACTATGCTACAATCAATGCACCAAAGGGAACATGAACATAGACTTTGTTTCCTGTCAATGAGACACTTTGCCCTAGTGGTGCTGCCTTGTAGGCCCCTAGAGTATGAGGAAACTCATATGACTGCTGAACTGGGGTGGGGACTGTTATGTAGGGACACTCCATTCCAGAGAAGTGGGAAGAAAGGGATAGGGGGTAGTGGGTGAGAGGGTGGTACTGGGAGGGGTGGAAAGAGAGGACACTGTGATGGAAATGTAACCTGAAGTAATAAAGAAATATTAAAAAGAAAAGTACATTTTGTGTTAGCCATTCTGATCTGTCTTTCTTCTTCCTGAGCATTTTTTGTCACAAACACACACACACACACACATACACACACAGGGAGAGAGAGAGAGAGAGAGAGAGAGAGAGAGAGAGAGAGAGAGAGAG
>CAJQZJ010033704.1:2408026-2425444 GCA_907164525.1 Lophiomys imhausi
GAGAGAGAGAGAGAGAGAGAGAGAGAGAGAGAGAGAGAGAGAGAGAGAGAGATGACATTCTATCTTCCCTTAAGACTTAAAAGATGTATTCTGCCAGCCTGGATTTAACCACCCTGGGACCTAAGCGTCAATAATAATAAGCCAAAACAAATATTTTATACTTTAAAATTACTTCTCTCAGGTATTTATCATAGTGCCAAAGGCATGAGAATATACTAGGCAATATATTCCATAAAACTATCTCATGTAAAAATTCTGAACATGAGACATTTGATATCACTGAAAGTACAATGTTTTACATTTACCAGTTTCTAAAACTATCTACTTCTTTTTGATATGTATTTAGGAAAGTATCTTGTTTTCAATGTCAGAATGCACATTAAAAGTACTTAGAAAGCTATTAGAAGAGTAATAATGCAGTCCACCTAAGCCACTTGACACTGAATCCCACAGGATGAAGCCCACAAGGTGCTATGACTTCAGTGTCCCCTGAGACATCAATGTGCAATGGGACTTGGCAGTGTGACAGACGGTGGGTAGCAGAGAACATTTCCTTAGGTGGTGATTACAATCTCTTCCCTCCAGACTCCCTGTTCTTACATTTTTCTGCCCTCTAAAAAAGTACAAGTGTGATTATTGCCTCTCCTCTACTGCTGCGTGAGTTCCTGGAAGGCAGAGCCAATGTTTGATCTTTATTTATACTTCCACAGTTTGTAACAAGGCATGTGGCAGATACTAGCTGACTGAATGGAACACTGGTCATCTGAAAATTCTAGTTTCAGATTTTTAATTTCACCATATCCAAGAAGCCCATTTTAATGGAGCAACAAATAAAGTGATAAGTTTAAGAGAGGACAGTCTGGGGTCTTTATATAAGGTCACTAACTTAATACTGAGGGTCTCATCTTTATAGCCTAAGCACTTCCTGAATGTTCCTCTGCTTAACACCACCAGATTAGAAGTTAGAATATCAACGTATAAATTTTCACACCATTACATCGGCTAATGTGGTCAAATGTGCTTAATCCTGTCTCTGCTTAACCTGAAGATGCACAGCAATTCTTCACTGCTGTGGATAAGTCACTAAGAGCAGTTTTACAGAACAATTCTTCCTACACCAACTCATCTAACTAGCATGGTCAAGAATTTACCATATACTCAGTCTCTATGTGATTTACACATCCTGTAATATACTTAGTGTGCTTCACTGTCTTTGGTTAAATGAGTTTCAGAAGAATTTCAAATGATTGTCTTAAGTAGAAGATGCCTATAAAGAACACAATTTTCAAAATACAACACATTTATTTTCTTCCAATACCATCAAGAGTACTTGCACCACCCCACAGTGTGAAACACCAGTATCAGAAAGTCATGTTCTTGTGCTGAGGAGATGGTTCAGTGGGTGAGGTGTGTTTGCTGAGCTAGGATGAGGACCAGAGTTCAAATCCCCAGCACCCACATAAAACCAACCATGGAAGGGTGTGTTTATATTCCCACTGTTCCCTTGGTGACATAGGAGGTAGAGACAAGTGTCTATACAAATGTGCATGGGCTAGCAAGGCTGGTATACAAAGTAGTCAACAGCAAAAGGGAGACCCTGTCTCAAACAAAGTGCAAGGAAAGGACAGATACCTGAGGTTGTTCTTCCACATCAATGTGCCAGGATACACATGTACCTGCACACACACATACTCACACATACACACACATATGCACATACACATACACACACAGGACAGAGAGTGTGTAAAAAAGAATGTGATGGAGAGAAAGAGACCATACAGAGACAGAGGCAGATTTTCTTTTCTTTTTTTTTTTAATTTATTTATTACTTCAAGTTACATCTCCATCATAGTGCCCTCTTTCTATCCCTCCTGGTTCTACCCTCTCACCCTCTCCTCCAAGTCTCTCCCATATCACTCCTCCAGAGTGGGGTGTCCCTACATATTAGCCCCCCTCATTTCAGCAGACATGAGGGCTAAGAGCTCCCTCTTGCACTGGAGGCCTACATGGCAGCACCTCTAGGGCAAACTCTCCCACTAACAGGTAACAAAGTCTATGTTCCTGTTCCTTTTGGTGTGTTGGCTGTAGGATAGTTAGTTATCCTGTGGCTAACCACAGGCTAAAATCCAATCATTAGTGAGTAGATGTCATGTGCACTTTTCTGAGTCTGAGTTAGGTCACTCAGGATGAACCCCTCCAGTTCCATCCATTTGGCTGTGAATTGCATGATTTGTTTCTGATGGCTGAGTAGTATTCCATTGTGTAAATGCACCACAGTTTTTTTTATCCATTCATCGGTTGAGGGACATCTGGGTTGTTTCCAGTTTCTAGCTATTACAAATAAGGCTGCTATGAACATAGATGAGAAAACTTCCTTGTGATTTGGTGAGGAGTCATTTGGGTGTATACCCAGAAGTAGTATGGCTGGGTCTTGAGGTAAGGTTATTACAAGTTTTCTAAGATATTGCCAGACTGATTTCCATAATGGTTGTACAAGTTTGTACTCCCACCAGCAATGGAGACGTGTTCCCATCTCTTCACAACCTCGCCAGCATGTGCTGTCATTTGAATTTTTGATCTTAGCCATTCTCTCTGATGATTAAGGGTGTTGAACATTTCTTCAATTGTCTCATGGCCATTAGAGATTCCTCCTTTGTGAATTCTCAGTTTAGGTCTGTTTCCCATTTTTTGATTGGATTATTTGGTTTCTTGGCATTCAGTTTCTTGAGTTCTTTGTAAGTTTTGGATATTAGCCTTCTCTCAGATGTAGGGTTGGTGAAGATTTTTTTCCCAATCTGCAGGTTGCTGTTTTGTTCGAATGACAGTGTCTTTTGCCTTACAGAAGCTTTTCAGTTTCATGAGTTCCCATTTATTGATTGTTGATCTTAGAGCCTGAGCTATTGGTGTTCTGTTCAGGAAGCTGTCACCTGTGCCAATGAGTTTGAGGCTTTTCCCCACTTTCTCTTCTAATCGATTTAGTGTGTCAGGCCTTATGTTAAGGTCTTTGATCCACTTGGATTTAAGTTTTGTCAAGGTGATAAGTATGGGTCTAATTGCATTCTTTTACATGTCAACATCCAGTTAGACCAGCACCATTTGTTGAAGATGCTGTCCTTTTTCCATTGTACAGTTTTGGCTTCATTGTCAAAAATTAAATTGCCATAGGCGTCTGGGTTCATTTCTGGGTCTTCAATTCAATTCCATTGATCAACTGGTCTGTTTCTTTACCAGTACCATGCTGTTTTTATTACTATTGCTCTGTAGTATAGCTTGAAATCTGGGGTGGTGATACCTGTAGATGTTTTTTTTTTTTTTTTTTTTTTTTGTACAGGATTGATTTAGCTATTCCGGGGTTTTGTTTATTCCATATGAAATTGCGAAATTTTTTTCCAGGTCTGTAAAGAATTTTGTTGGTATTTTGATGGGAATTGCATTGAATTTGTATATTACTTTTGGCAGGATGGCCATTTTTATTATGTTGATCCTACCTATCCATGAGCATGAGAGATCTTTCCTTCTTCTGATGTCCTCTTCAATTTTTTTCTTCAAGGACCTGAAGTTCTTGTCATATAGGTCTTTCACTTGCTTGGTTAGAGTTACCCCCAGGTATTTTATATTGTTTGTGGCAATTTTGAAGGATGTTGTTTCCATAATTCTTTTTCAGCCCATGTATCTTTTGTATAAAGAAAGGCTTCAGATTTTTTTGAATTAATTTTGTATCCAGCCACCTTGCTGAAGGTGTTTACCAGTTGCAGTAGTTCTCTGGTGGAATTTTTGGGGATACTTATGTATACTGTCATATCATCTGCAAATAGGGATAATTTGACTTCTTCCTTTCTAATTTGTATCCCCTTTATCTCCTTTAGTTACACAGACAAATTTTCTAAAAAGGAAGTCATATACTTCAATTATCATTTGCTTATATCTGTACCACTGGTGTATGACAGTTTCTTCTGAACTGAAGCAATCCATCCTAAAAATGGGATCACTCAGTAAGGAAATAATTCGCAGGTTTCAGGGAGTTCCTGACACTTGCTTTGGAGAGGAGACACTTCAGCCTAATTCATTGATCTGCCTGGACTCCTGTAGAGAATTCCAAAGATTCAGTTTCTATGAGTCAGTGCCTGTAAGAATTTTTTAAAGCTCCATTTTGAAGACAAAAGTGCCTTGAGTCAGTGGAGGTCCAGTTACAGATGAGCATAAAAGCCCTGAACCCCTGAGAGCTAGTCTAGCCACCTCCAAAACAAAACATTTAGAGTAGAAAATTACTAAAGGCCAAGTTTGCCTAAGGACCTGAAGATAAACTCATGTTTCTAATAGCTAAAAAAATTAACAGGCTGTTAAACATAGAGATAAAGGCAAGCACAGTCTTTATTGAAAAGTAGACAGGCATAAGTGGCAGATGATGAATAAGACTGCACTGCCCTGATTTCCAACAAGGAAAAGAGGGAACTTCATTTAGGGTTATTCACACTGTCCTCTGTTCTCTCTCCATACACCACTTTGTCTGGGTAAGACATAAAATAAATTGCCTTGCTTCCATACTCTAGGTTCTATACTTTATTGGTTATAATTATCATTTGGGGTGGGGAAGTTCTTTGTTCCTCATGTCACTTATGCTGGTGTAGGCTGTTAGGTGATACAATTGCCTGTTAGTCATCTCTACTCCTGTAATACCTAATATACTGTAAGGAACCCCGATAAACTCATTGGTTCATCAAGTTGGACTCTTGGACTCTTTGCTCTGTCACAGTGCCCTACCTGGGGTGAGTAGACATTTGTTCATGTCTTCCCAGGAAAAGTTGTACAAAACATTTTGCTGGAAATCATGCAATGAGGAAATTTAAAAAAAAAAAACTGAATTTAGAACTATCTCTAATGTTTAATTGATAATGGTTAATCTTACATAGGTGGAGAAAAGGTATAGTTCCCTGGCTGTTTTCAGGCTTTAAAGGAAGTAGTAAGCTATAGGAAAGGGTGGGCCAGGGAACTTTCAACAAGCCTCTTGGAGGAATCTTACCAATGACTAGGCTGAACTTTGTTAGCAATTACTACCTTGTGTAATAATTTTTATTACTGTGTCTTCTTTGTTCACTGGTTCCCCAACAGCATCAAGATGGGTAGTCTGGTTTTGTGAGGGCAGTGGACATATTTGCTGTTGAAACCCCAGCAACTAGCATATGGTGATTGCCACATTAAAATGTATTATCAAATGAGGAAATATTCTGACATCCTTTGTAAAAATCTCCATATGAAAAGGAGGAGCTTCCTTAAGCACAGTCTATCTACTGTGATCTAAAATACAGGCTGTAACCTCAGTCACATTTGTGCAGACTTCTTACAGAACATCAAAACACACATAGTCTCTTACACCCAACTGCCCCTGACCATTTTTTACTCTATCTTTAAAATGTTCCTATGTTAGCAGTCTATGATAATTTTCCTCTTTATTCACACATGCTTCTATCCATGCCTGGGACCTAGAGTTTAGAGTCTCCAGGGCCCATGCAATGGGAAGGACAATAAACAAGATACATCTTGTCATCTTTACAGCCCACAAAGGCACAAAGCACAGGATTGGTTTCACTTTCTGACGTCAAGAAATTAAAATGATAGAAGGCCTGACAAGTATCCTGAGTGATTTAATGAGGAGCCAGCCCCCTGTGCTGCAACTGAGCCCTAACTGGTCCCCCTTTCCACTGATCCTGTTGTGACAATACTCACAACATCAAATAACAAAGAATGGAGGGAAAGAAGAGCAGAAAAAGGAGAGAAGAGAGGAGAGACAGACAGAGAGAGAGAGAGAGAGAGAGAGAGAGAGAGAGAGAGAACCCTGGTATCCAACACCCATAAAAATTTGTTTTTAATTCCCTGGCTCTCACAGATAGAGGCTTCTGCTAGTATTTAAGATAAGATTAGTTGGTGGTGTGCTATCAGTACCTCCACATTTCCCTGCAGGGATTCCTTCTGACAGGCAGAGGCTGGAGGCATGTCTCAGGATTAACACGAGCTAATGATTATACACTAAAGCTTTGGAAATGTCCGACTAATAGGATTAAGCAATAGCAGATGCAGGTCCCCGTTCAGGTTAAAAATGCACTTTTTACATTACAAAGTCAGACAGATCCCTTTGAACATGCAATGAATATGGATGTTTTCAATTATCACAGTCTTCCAGGGATATACGATATGGTAAATTAATCCCTTTAGAACATCGGAAACAGGACAAAATAGCCTTCTTGAGGCTGAAATCCTTCGTTTTAGATTTTCCTTCATGGGGATAAGCAGCAGTGCACCTCACATAATTAATCTTATTACAAACAGAGAGAAAGGGGGCAGGGAAAAGTGTATAAAATTTGTTTAAATATTTGAGAAACTTAGAAAAAAAGCACTTTGAAATCAACATCTCTTAATTAATTTCCAAGCAGTCAAAAATGGAAACAGAAGGCATGACAAGCTGCCAGGTGTGCTGGGCGGGATTTTATTTCTGTGTGCCTCAGGTGTTAGTATGACAGCGAAGAGGGGAAAAATTAAGGTCACTTAAAAAAAAAATCCTCACACAATAATAACTGCCAGCAGAAAGCACAACTCTCAAGATATGTGGGTGGGTGTGATATTCTCTGAACCTGAGTGGAGAGGAGAAGGAGAGGGCATCCCAGGAAATGTATACTTTCGCATCATGAGACTGGATAAAGCTGTCAAATTCCAGAACAGCTCCTCACTACACTGCCATTGTTACAATTAGATGGAGTTGGATGCAGATATTAGTGGGAGGTGAACCTCCAAAATTTCACATATTTTGACTAACTTAGGCATGGTTAGGGGAGAAAACCCCAGGACCATGCAGCCAGCAGGGAATGGTAATAGACCTAACCCACAGCAAAGCAGGTTCAGCTCCCTAAGCTTGATCCTCTGTAGAGTCTAAAGCGAAACATCTTTAGAGTTGGCCTGAGCAATGGCACAGAGCCTCTGGAACAAAACTTATAATCATTGCCCAACCCAAGATGTTGCTTCATGTCACCACCAGCCAAACTATGTGGGAAACTTCTTACATAAATAAGAATCACATTTTTTTGAAAAGAAAAAAGACAAAAAGAAAGAAATGAAGCCACTCATGCAAGCCTTCCTCCTGGAAACACCTCTTTGAGGCTTTGTTTTCTTTCTATTCCTAGCATGCTTCCTTTCCATGCTAAAGAATGACATAAACAGAACTCAATTAAACAAGCTGAAATGAAATAGAGTATTATAGCATAAGGAAAGTGTGAGTTTCAACATGACTGATCAATCAAACCCCCAGATCTAAATGGACATTTCAACTTTTCCCATTTTCATAATGATTGGGTCTGCTGGGATGCCTCTTGACTAGGATGTCCTCTGCACCTCAGTAGTGTACTGGCCTGAGAATACCATCTGGACATATGGAAGCACTTCTGTGAAAGTTGCCAACCAATTTCTAAAGTCATTCTTATTTTAAAAATTTTTGCATTGAAAAGTCACTTCTACAAAGAATGAAAAGACAGAATTTATTTTAACCTGGCATTCAATTTTCTTCTTTCTCACATGCTTTTATCAGTTGCACAATAAATTTCAGAAGATATAAACTAATTTTCAAAGACAGGCTACAATTGAGTGAAGGACATTCAGAAAGCTATTTTGTTAAATATGTATGTTCTTTAAAAAAAAAGGCAATTGCTTGTTCAAATAGTATCACTGATATGTAATCAGAACCCATGTATTTTTAAAATTTATTTATTCATATTTGGTTTATATGTATATGCCTGAGAGTATTATCAGTACTATATTTGTGCAGGTACCCTCAAAGACTGGCAAAGGGTAGAAAATGTCCTGCAACTGGAGTTACAAACGGTTATGAGCCACCCAAGTAAGTGGAGGGGACCAAACTTGGGACCCATGCAAGAGCAGCCAGTGCTCTCAGCCACAGAGCCACCTGTCCAGTTTCAGTGTCCACATTTCAGTGGCACACATTAAGACTGGCGCTGTTCAGTTTAGTGTACATGTGAGACCCTGTAATTCCAGCTGAGTAAAATATCAATTGGAAGCTGTAGATGTTGCTCTTGAGTCTCCATTTCCCATGAATTGCCAGAGGTGCATGAGGTTGGTCATCCAGGATAGAGCTCACAGCAGCAAGGCACTGGGACACCAAAGCCTCTTAAGAACAATTCGTTTGACAGGCCCAAGAGGACAGAACAAAACTAACATTCCACGCTTGGCATTTTGGAGGAAGTGCAAAGCTGTGTATGCAAGAGTACATCTGATGTTAACCAAAGCACCCCAGATTTTGGCACTCTCCCCAAATACTCACCTGTCATCCCATGCTATCAGGCTTAATCAGTCAGCCATTACCTAAAAGTGCTTCAAGAAAGATTTATCATGTAAGTATATTCTGAATCCATTACAAGTCTAGTATAACTTTTAATCCCTCAACCATCTTATAAACTAACAAAATTCTAGCACTTCCAAATGAAGGTTGTTAAAGTTCTGTCACTGAACATTAGATTACTATATCTGTGGTATATTTAAAATTAGCATTGCTGATATTCAACAAAAAATAAGCATTATTTTTCAAAAGACTGGGGTATGCTTTCTCTGAAATTCTTTAAAAAATATTTTTCACAAATTCACTATATCTAACACTTTAATGTGTCTTTCTTTCTATCTGTCTGTCTGTCTCTCTCTCTCTCTCTCTCTCTCTCTGTGTGTGTGTGTGTGTGTGTGTGTGTGTGTGTGTGTGTGTAAAATCCAGCTATGGTAAGAAAAGGAATAGAATAGCAAACACTGGTGCATTCATAAAGCACTCACTCTTTTGCCTTCCAATACTTCAGAACCACTAAGACAGACAGATAAGTACTCATTCACAAATCAATGATCCACATGCAGTAGGAAAGATAAAAACAAATGTTTAATCAAAACACAAAGAAGCCAACAGTTGTTAATGGCACTGGCTGACAAAATCTTCTAAAAATGTTGAATGCAAGTAAAGGGACTTTACACCCTAACTGTAGGGTGTCAAGTCCTTGAATGTGGCCCTTCTAATTGTATGTCTAAAGGCACATCAGGAACCTCATATTGCTTTTTGTGACATTACCTTTCTTTCCTTTGTTCTAGGATCCCATTACATCCAGTGGATGCCTATCCTAGGAACAGAATAACTTTTTTCTAACTTTGTATCAAACTTGAATAGAGGTAGAAAAATATTTCAAAGAAAATGAACTATGAAAAAATTATTGAAGGAGAGACAGAGGCTCTGGGAAGAAAAAAACAGAAACACTCTATATTTCAGTCTAACAAACCTTCATGCACCATGAGGTTGAGCAAGGAGGACACCTCGAACAAGGATATTACCCTCTTTCCCCTACTTCCTTGTGCAACACAGTAGAATCATCATCCAGCCAGGATTCTCCTTGCTCCTTTGTGTTACTATGAATTTCTGTTTGAAGGAACTTATTTTGTCCAACTCTTATCTTACAGAATTTCTACCTTAGCTTGTGAATTCTCAGAACTGCAAGGAACACCAAGACCTTCAAGAACAGGCATGCTGGGAAGCCCAACGCACATACTTTCCTTTCCAATACCTAAGAGCCATATACAAACACAGATGAGCCGCTCATCCTCGTACCTTGAACTTGGAACTGTGAAATCAATAATAGTTTATCTATTAATTAATTAATAGATAATTAATTAAAGTTAATTCCATGCTCAGAGATGTCTAAAAGCCCACTGCCATGTTCTCAGCATACCTTCAACAAAGTGAGGGTGTAGAGAAAAGGAAGCAACAGAAATGTGCCCAGCTTCTCCATGAAGCACTGCCCAGGCAGCAAGATGAGAATATCCCAAAAAGCCTGTGCTAGCACAGCTGGCTGGCGGGATTTCAGAACCTAGCAACGAGAAATTTACTCCACAGGTGAAACCTTTGCATGCTTTTAAACATAAGGTTTAACATGAAGTCAGAAACAGCTTAGTCAGTTTCTTATAGTGGGCATGTATGGACATAAAAACAACCCTAGAACAGAGGAAATAAAGGTTATATCACAGAAAGCAGTGTTGGAGTCCTTGATGCATCTTCAGGAACACATTTAGAGAAAAGCTACATTCAGTGACTTGAAACTTTAAAGCTAGAATATGTACTCCCATAAAAGCCTCTTTACATGCTATAGTTTTAAACTCAGGGAGTTTCTTTGTTTGTTTTTTGTTTGACAGTTAGTATGTCATCTTCCATTCTTCTCATTGTCACGTCACTCCACTCTGACATTTCACTCTGCTATTGTTGTGGGGTTTGAATGTTGAGCTTTCCAACATGAGTTCTTTGAAGAGTTACCCAGTCCTCAATGACCGAACCACTGAACTCCATCTTTGTTAATGTGTCAAGCACTTGGTAAGTGACCAAAAGAACCTTATTTCTGATTGAATATATTCATTAAGTAAGTGATTGGAAAACACAGAACATGTATGCCTGAAAAAAATGTTAAAGGCCCGAGAAACAGACAGTAAATGACTCCTCTGAAGCCACAGTCAGCTTTAGTAATGCATTGAAAGGCACCCTGGTGTCTTGTAGTCAATCTTATAAGTAGAGTGCTCCACTCTGGGGAAAAACTAACTCAATATTTATTTTCCACAGGGTTCAAACCCTTATCATGAAAGCCAGCCAGATGTTCACGATTCTAGGGAACATGTCACGTTAGTCTTGGTGATGGTGAGTCATCCCTGAGCCTTTCTGGTATGCAGGATTCCAACAGAGATGATATTTTGCAATCTAAGCAGTGACATGCCCCTTGTCTGGAGGCAGTCCGAGAAATACTTCCCTTCAAATGGGCCTCTAAACAGCTGTCAGGTCAAAATAGCTTCAAGTCATTACCTATCTGAGCTATGCTGAAGCAGTGACTGTTAGATAGTGAAAATCTCTGTATCATGTTACTAATCTCACTGGCCAACAGTGGCTGTGTCAACAGCCAACTTTCCTCTTAGTAAGCAGCAAAAAAAAGACACTGCTCACTATGGTAAGTTTAAGGAGTGCTGGAGAGGCTGAAAAACTCAGGAAGTTGAAAATAGGCCTCCTCAGAGATTTGCCTTCAGAGTGAAACATGACATCCTTTAAATCACAGGTCACTCCAATTCTGACCTGCAAACGGTAGGCAAGCCAGACTTTCTTCACAATGACCCATAAGAAGCCTTTCACTAGTCTACATTAGCTCCAGAGCTCTGGCCCAATTTCCTGGCCAATTAGCAGCTCAGCAGTCTAAATTAAAGAAATCGGGAGCAGCTGCAAGCCTCTCACTATGATTACTTATAAACCCTTCAAATCTAGACTCAAATAGCTTCCCTATAGTTTTGCTCAATTGATTAACTCCAACTGGTTTATCACTAAACCATTCATTTACTTTAACAATCCACTAAAGCCTCAGATAAAATGCATTTCATGTCCCTTCTTGGGCCTTTAATAATTAGCGTGTCTACCATGTCTTTTAATCTCTTACTTAATGAGCGTCTCCAATCTTTAATAATTTAAAAGCATATCAAGCCAAGTATCAATTAAAGAAAACTCTTCCAGGCAGCAAAAACAATAAGTGTTAAGTCAGTGGAGAAAAGTACACAGAGCCCTGTTGCTTTCTATTGCTCAAGAGCACTTGAAAACTATGGGATCATTTCAAAACATTACACTTCACTGCAATTTATTTTAGTTATCTTACAGGGAAATTAAATATAAGAAATAAGCATGAAGCATTCTATGCAGATTCAAAAAAAGAATCATGCACGGCAATATCAGGCCTGGATCTTATTTCTGAATATATTTCAACCTTCTCAGTTCATCCTCATTGCCCAAGAACACCAACCAGCTTATGCTATAATTTACTGGTTATTGATCCTTTTAATACTCTGCCTCATCTTTAAACTCTTGACTGTTCTAAGCTGTCCAACCCACTGAAGATGTTTCATGCCATATTAGAGGACATGTGCTCTACATTTATCAATGATATTTCTCATGGAAATTTGGAATTTTTGGAACAAATTATTTTGGAATTTTATAGCCAGTTGTTGGAACAGTGCTGTGTCCTCACTCCTGGAAGATCTCTAGAACAAAACTTGCTCAAAAATGCAGGTAATTTCTTAGTAGATCTTAAGAGTCAAAAACTTAACCTAAACGAAGCTTTAATAGACAATGAAAATACCTCAATTATCCTCCTCTCAATAATGCAGTGTTTAGAATGTAACTTTCCGTGGGAGGGTGAGTCTCGGTCCATAGCCCTTGAAATCTAGGCTGACCTTGCAATTTTTAGTGATTAAAATTCCCACTTTTACTGGAAAACAAGTGACAGAGCAATGTATCTGTTCTGAATCTAGAACTATGACACTTCGATCATATCTCTTTGCTCCCTTGGAGACTTGCCTTTGTAACAAAGCCTGAGCCACCTCACTGTAGGATTAAAAAATGCAGGAGGAGCTAGCTGCCACAGCTAAAAGGACATCTCAGCCAGCTGTGCTGGATAGTTTTGTGTCAACTTGGTGCAGCTAGAGCTATCTGAGAGGAGGGAATCTCAATTGAGAAAATGCCTCCAGAAGATCTGGCTTTAAGTCATTTTCTTAATTAGTGGTTGCCCATTGTAGGTGGTGCCATCCCTGTGCTGGTAGTCCTGGGTTCTATAAGAAAGCAACCTGAGAAAACCGTGGGGAGCAAGCATGTAAGAAGCAACCCGCCATGCACTCTGCATCATTTCCTGCCTCCATGCTCCAGCCCTGCTTCAGTTCCTGTCCCAGCCTCCTTCAATGATGGACTACAATGTGGAAGTGTAAGCCAAATAAAGCCTTTCCTCTCCAAGCTACTATTTTTGATCATGGTGTTTGATCACAACAATATAGAAACCCTAAGACAGCAGCCAGCTTCAGGTAAGCTAAAAACTAACATATATATACATGTGTTTGTGTGTGTGTGTGTGTGTGTGTGTGTGTGTGTGTATGAGAACAAGTCCCAAGAAGAGAAGAAACAACCCAATGGTGTTCAACCCATATTGGGAACCATCACATTATAAAACAAATAAATGTTGCTCTTGTCTTAAACACTTAAATTTGAGGGTGGTCCAATATCCAGCAAATACTCGTTTATATAATGCCCACAATTTAGTGCTTGGTCTAAAAGTTTTATGAATAAACCACTCCTTATGATCAAAATATTAAAAAAAAAACATTTAGAACTAGTATACAAATGGCTAAGGTATGTGCTACCTGTGGGTCACTAAATTGCTCACTTGAACAATCCCCCAGCTATTTCCAAATCCCATAACTGTTTCTATCTGACCCAGGATCTCACATTCTAGATAATGATAATTATTGTTATAAAAGTTCTAATTTCACA
Source organism: Lophiomys imhausi (assembly GCA_907164525.1). Lineage (NCBI taxonomy): Eukaryota > Metazoa > Chordata > Mammalia > Rodentia > Muridae > Lophiomys > Lophiomys imhausi. Next base: position 2,421,396 of record CAJQZJ010033704.1, read on the forward strand.
TGAATTGAATTTTCTCTATTAACTGGTAAGTATGGTGTGTTTGAAAAAATGGCCTTCAATATCAATAATGTTAATATGCCATACATGCCTATTTTGATTTCTCAGTAGCAGAGTAGCAGTCAGAAGATATTTCTACAATTTTCAAAGCAGCAGCCATTTCCACGTTATCTAGGAACCTATGCATATCACACCATCAATGTCTCCATAACCAGCTGATTTGTGAGATAACAATATGAGAAACTCGTGCTCCATCCCTAATGTGCTTTCTTTAACAAATAACTATCACGATTTCTGACACTTCCTGATAACATCAGGAGATACTATTGAACATTCTCTGGGTGCTGCGATGCCACTAACATCATCTGGCTTTGCTTGCTGGTAGAGATAATAACATTTAGGTGTCAGTTTTGATATCTGTATCTTAATATGCATAAATACTGAGATTCCCCTGGGCATGGGTCAGTAAGACAAAGCATGCAGAAGGGAGAAGCATAAGCAAAGAGCTTGTTTCTCTGTTATGTTCAGCACTGAGTCTGGAGGAAGAATAGCTTTGCTTATCTCTGAATCAGCAGCCATGGCATTAGTTCAGTCATCACAGGCCTGATGCTACACTGACTATGTGTTCTCACTTATTTGCATATCATTAGATCACACCCAAAAGACTCAAACAAAATAAACCCTGGATTCATATTTTCAAAATAAGACACTTAGAATCCAAAATCCAAATGTGTCAAGTCCCTAATTATGGTTTTACTTGGAAGGCTAGTGGCTGTTTAAAGAATATGAAATATAAATATCTTTTAGATACAGATATTATTAAATTGTATGGTTCAGTTTTATTTTGATTTCTTAAAGTATTTTCTAAATAATTATTTCTAATAACAATTTTTATTTGTTTTTTAGATTTGCATCTCATGATAACTTCTTTTATTCTTAAATTAATCCTCTTGATATCTCCACAGGTACATAAAAAGAGGCATTGATCATTTAATTGTAAAAATGAGAACACAGAACTATGAATGTGACATGTGTAAATTAGACAAACTAGATGTAGATATGATTTGAAATTTGGTCTTACAGTAATAGCTAGCTAACCAATAAGCTAAGTTTATGCAAGAGAGATATAAAATGTATTGTTCTGGGCCAAATGTGATGTACATTATAATAATAAATTGTTATGTGTTGTTTGAGCTCACTGAGCACATTCTGGAAGTTACCTGCAACCCATTTCATACCCTAGCATGCTTGTCTCATGGTGTCATCCAAGGCCTCTTATTCTGGGATTGGCTGCCCTCCTCCACTCTCTGACAGGAAGAGGAGATAACAGTAAAAGAACCTGAGTTAAACACCATATCCTTGAGAACAACTAAAAATCAACCATTTCCACCAGACTATTGTTTATCCAGTAACATAAAAGTGCCCACAGCAGGAAAGAGAAGCCTGAGATTCAGTCATGGGAAGCTCAGGAATGGAGAGAAAGCTCAACTGAGAATTCCAGCAACTGCCTCAGCTTCTCCATAAGTCCTCCTGGATGCATTGAATTCTTGATTTAACAATGTTTTCCTTTCTATCTATTTATCCATCTGTCTTTCTGCCTGCTATTTTTTCTTTGTATTTTGCCTTGTTATATACTCCATAAACTTACTAATTTACAATAATTGTAGATGATTCTTCTGACCATATAGGACTTTATAATAATTTTATATATATTTAAACTAGCATTTGTACCAATAGCATACAGGGGTCCCATTTTTTTCCCATACCTCACCAGGACTTATCTTCTCGATAATAACCAACCTAACATGTACAAGGCTTTGTAGACTGGATCAAAATATTTCCCTTCCCCAGGTCTCTGTACTGAAATCCAAGCACCAAGCTAGGTGCTGGTACTTTTAAAAGGTGAGTGGACCATGAGCAATAATAACTCACGAACGGATCAGTACATTGATTAATTCGCAAATGAATGAATTATTTGGAGGTAGCCATAGATTGAAAATGTTTGTACATTTGACAAACCTTTACAAAAGTATATTTTAATTGTCCTTATTCCCTTCCATTTTTGCTCTTTGCTTGTGTCTGCCATGAGATGTGCGGCTTCCTACACATATTCCAGCTACCATGATATTTTGCCTCATTATTGGCTTCAGGAACCAGAGCTAGCCAGCCATAGACAGAACCCCTGAAACTGTGGACCTAATAATTATTCTTGAAGTTGATTTCTTTCAAATATTATGTTTTAGGTATCAAAAGCAGAGATGATATCTCATGTGGCTTTCATTCGCTTTTGTTTCCCCAGTAAAAAATGCTATTTCTCTTTTGTGTGTATGTGAGAAAACTTATTTCTTATGTGTGTGTGCACATGTACATGTGTGTGCATGCACATGCATGTGGATGTATGTATGGGTTTACTGGGCTCAAACCCAGGGCTCTATGCATGCATGATACATGATAGACAAGGTCTCTACTACCATGGTTACCTGTCCAACACACTCTCTTCATTCCTTAAAAATACCTTAACTTGTCTTGGAGATACACATACATACATACATATATGCACACACACATTAGATAGATAGATAGATAGATATAGACATAGACAGATGCAGACGCAGATGCAGATACAGATATAGATATAGATATAGATATAGATATAGATATAGATATAAGATACAGATATAGATATGGATGTGGAAGGTTTCTGCTCAAGGCCAGCATGCAGTCTCTGGAAGTTCCCTTCTAGATGATGGGAGGCATTTTTGGTTTGTTTATTTAGATAGTTCTGAAATTATTTTCTCTCTGACTTTTGAGAATTTAATTATTAATGATGATACTTTTGTACTTAATGCAGCTTCTTAGAACCGGATGGATTTGGATATTCAGTCTTTGGGTGTTTTTAAATGGGTTTTTGTCATTCTCAGTACATAAGTCTGCAGGCCTTTTAACTTTTTCTTATTGTTTGGAGTTCTTGTTATGCATAAAGGTGGTTGACTTTGTAGTATCTCTTCTGTCCTGTAGATCTCTTCAGTGTTTTTAATTCTTTTTCCTTTTTCCTCTCTAGGTATTTGAAATTGTACATTTTTTATTCTTCATTATTGAGCACCTCATTGAGTGCTCATATTTTTAACTCAGTCATAATAATATTCAGATCCAGAATCTTTCTGTTTCATTCTCCTTCATGGTTCTTATCTTTTTGTAGAATTCTTAATTTTGTTACTTTGTTATTTTTAAGATCCTGTTTGAATGGTCATTGTGTTTTTTTGTGGTTCATGAACTCCTTAGGGATAATAATTCTGAACTTTCATCAAATGGTTTGTATTGGCTCAGGTTTTACAAGTCAGTTTGTGGCACTTTCTTTTGTTCTTTTGGTGTTGTTGGGTTCTCCTATTTGTAATCCTTCTGATTTTGTATTGGTGTCTATGAATTTAAAAATTAACATAATTTGTAAACTATATTGGACTGGAAAAGCTTTTCATCAGTGCTATATAACTTTTCCTAAGGAGATGAAGCTCAAACATCTATTCAGTCCAGATAGAGAACAAGAAATGATTCCACCACTTATTGGGGATTACATACAAGAATACAGGTGAGGAACTGCTTACAGTAGAGATGACTCAAAGGCAGATGGATTACTGAAAACCTCACTCCAGCCAGGGTGATAACTCATGAATCTGTAATCTTAGAGCTCTCTGTATCCCTTGCAAGAAACTCTGCTGGTGGGAGACTCTTTCTTCCTTAGCAGTCCTTATTGACTGTATACCCTTGAGGAGGGAGGGACATTGTGTTAGGTAAGCTTTAAAGAATTCCTTAGAGCTGTGAGTTGTCTATCTCCCAAGCCTTAACAATCCTCACTCTAGGATGGAATATATTGACTCAGAGAAAATTGCTACACCACAGTCAATCAGTCTATGGTACTGTTAATATTTAGCTTGACGTTTGGAGCGAAGATGGCGGCGACCTACACTGACGCATTCTGAACGCGGGGAAAAAAGAGCCATAAAAAACACAGAGTTACTGGGCACTGTGCAAAAACCGGAGGGGCTAGACCCCCC
>CAJQZJ010033704.1:2455638-2513670 GCA_907164525.1 Lophiomys imhausi
AGGGAGGGAGGGAGGGAAGGAGAGAGGGAGGGAAGGAGAGATGAAGGGAGGGGCCAAGAGGGGAGGAGGGAGGAAACTATGTTCTAGAAATAAATAATACTTTTTTAAGAAAAGAGTTAATAAGCTTAAAAATATAATAAAAATACAATATAAAATTTTCAAACTATAATTTACCTTACTGGCATGAAAAGAAAATGGCCTTAATTTCAGATTAGAATGTTAGACTGCAGGTGGAAAAAAAAATCCTAGAGGATTACAGAACACTGAACAGATTAGATCAGAAAAGAAACTCCTCTCGCCACATAATAATTGAAACACCAAATGTACAGAACAAAGAAAGGATATTAAAAGCTGTAAGAGAAAAAGGCCAAGTCACAAACAATGGCAGACCCATCAGAATTACACCTGACTTCTCCCCAGAAACTTTAAAAGCTAGAAGGGCCTGGTCAGATATCCTACAAGTCCTGAGAGATAATAGGTGCCCAGCCAGAATACTATACCCAGCAAAACTCTCTATCAACATAGATGGAGAAAACAAGATATTCCATGATAAAATCAATTTTAAACAATATCTCCCCACAAACCCAGCTCTACAGAAAATCCTAGAAGGAAAATTCCATCCCAGAGAAGAAAACTTCACCCAAGAAAACAAAGGGAATAGAAAACCCCTCAGCAACTAAACCAAAAGAGACACAGGACCATCACATATACCAAACTAATGGAAAACAACAACCCCAGGACACTAATATCCATCAACATCAATGGTCTCAACTCCCCAATAAAAAGACACAGATTTACAGAGTGGATCCGCAAGGAAGACCCGTCCCTTTGCTACATACAAGAAACACATCTCACTACCAGAGATAGTCACTACCTCAGAGTAAAGGACTGGGAAAAGGTTTTCCAAGCAAATGGACACAGAAAGCAAGCTGGAGTAGCCATCCTAATATCAAACAAAACAGACTTCTGAAGGGGCTGATAGGTTAATATAAGTTAGATTTAGTGAATAGCTAAGTTTCTGATACAGTCTCTTATTTCGGGGCATGAAGATCAACTTTGCTGTGAGCAATTAGCTTATCAGCTTATGGATGAAGTCAGGTGAAATGAGGGGAGTCTCTTTGGACTGAAAAACAAGGTTGAAGCCAGGTGAAAGAAGGAAAGACTTTATGACCTGGCATTGCTTTCAACTGCTAAGTGGGCAGAGCCCAACTTAAGCTGAAGCAGGTGGAACAAGGAGTGATCCTATTTAAGGACAAGTGGATGACGCCAGAGAGGCGCGTGCGTGCTAAGGGCCCCCGATATGAGAGAGCTCCGAGAGTCCTGCTGGAGAAAGTTCTGGTAGACCAATGGCCAGATCTCCCTGAGGCAGAAGGAAGCTGGTGAGCAGAGAAAGCCTCGGCAAGACAGCAAAAGGCCAAGGACTAAACCCTGTGGCTCAGCTTTTGCCTAGAGGGGTTTGACCTGTCCGAACAGTGGCCTGAACGGAACTGTGGCCAGCTTTAAAGACTGAGGCAGAACGGCAGAGTTGCTGATACGAAGGAAATAAGTTGGCCTACAGACGCTGAGGTCTCCCGGAGAGAAGAAAGCCTCAAGCCTTATTTAAAGTGAGACTTCGATAGCCAGTTTACCCTGACGAACCTGCGTCTGAGCTATTCCAGAAAAAGGACTGCTAAGTGCGTTAAAGAGTCTACCCCCGAGACTGGTTTCCTGACGACTGAGGACCTGCCCCAGAGACTGTATCATTCTAAAAGGGTATGAAAGTAGTTGTTATGATTATCAATAGGTTTAGTGGATAGGTTAAAGGGGTTGTAGGAATTCATAGGATTAATAGTTAAGAAATTGTTGGTGTTTGTTATAAGTGAATTTAGTAATAAATAAGTGTTAAATAATAATTTAAAAGTTCGGTTTCAGACTTCCAACTGAAGTTAATGAAAAAAGACAAAGAAGGGCATTATATACTCATAAAAGGGAATATTCATCAAGAGGAAATCTCAATATTGAACATCTATGCCCCAAATACAAAGGCACCTACTTTTGTAAAAGAAACACTTCTAAAACTTAAATCGCACATCGATCACAACACCTTAGTAGTGGGAGACTTCAACAATCCACTCACAACAATGGACAGATCATCCAGACAGAAGCCAAACAGAGAAATATTGAGTCTAACAGAGATCATGAAACAAATGGACCTAACAGATATCTACAGAACGTTTCACCCAAACACAAAGGAATACACCTTTTTCTCAGCACCCCACGGAACCTTCTCCAAAATCGACCATATAGTTGGACACAAAGACAGCCTCAACAGATACAAGAAAATTGAAATAACCCCTTGTATGTTATCAGACCACCACGGAATAAAGCTGGTCTTCAACAGCAAAAGAATAAACAGAAAGCCTATACACACATGGAAATTGAACAGCTCCTTACTGGATGACCACTGGGTCAGGGAAGAAATGAAGGAAATCAAAGACTTCTTAAAATCCAATGACAATGAAGACACAACATACCCAAACCTATGGGATACAATAAAAGCTGTGCTACGAGGAAAGTTCATAGCACTAAGTGCATTCAAAAAGAAAATTGTGACAGCTCATATTAGTGAATTTACAGCTAAGCTGGGTGAATTGGAAAAAAAAAAAAGAAGCAAACACTCCCAAGAGGAGCAGAAGGCAAGAAATCATCAAACTTAGGGCTGAAATCAACAACTTAGAATCAAAAAGAACTATACAAAGAATCAATGAAACCAAGAGTTGGTTCTTCGAGAAAATCAACAAAATAGACAGACCCTAGCCAAATTAACTAAAAGGCAAAGGGAAAGAACCCAAATCAACAAAATCAGAAATGAAAAGGGAGAAATAACAGACATTGAGGAGATCCAGAAAATATTCGGGTCCTACTTTAAAAATCTATACTCCACCAAATTTGAAAACCTAAGCGAAATGGACAATTTCCTCGACAAATTCCACCTACCAAAACTAAATCAAAATCAGATTAACAGCTTAAACAGCCCAATAACCCCTAAGGAAATAGAAACAGTCATTAATAATCTCCCAACCGAAAAAAGCCCTGGGCCAGATGGCTTTAGCACGGAATTCTACCGGACTTTCAAGAGGAGCTAACACCATTACTCTTCAAACTCTTCCACCACATAGAAACAGAAAGAACACTGCCAAACTCATTCTATGAGGCCACTGTCATTCTGATTCCTAAACCACACAAAGACCCAACAAAGAAAGAGAACTTCAGACCAATCTCCCTCATGAACATAGATGCAAAGATACTTAATAAACTACTAGCAAACCGAATTCAAGAACACATCAAAAATATCATACACCATGATCAAGTAGGCTTCATCCCAGGAATGCAGGGATGGTGCAATATACGAAAGTCTATCAATGTATTTCACCATATAAACAAGATGAAAGAAAAAAACCACATGATAATCTCTCTAGATGCAGAAAAAGCATTTGACAAAATATAACACCCCTTCATGCAAAAAGTCCTGGAGAGAACGGGCATACAAGGACCATACCTAGAAATTATAAAGGCAATATACAGCAAGCCAGTGGCCAACATCAAATTAAATGCAGAGAAGCTTGAAGCATTTCCTCTAAACTCAGGGACAAGACAAGGATATCCACTTTCACCATATCTCTTCAATATAGTACTTGAAGTTCTTGCTAGAGCAATAAGACAACTAAAGGAAATCAAAGGGAAAAACATTGGAAATGAAGAAATCAAATTATCCCTATTCGCTGATGATATGTTAGTATACATAAGTGACTCCAAAAACTCCACCAAAGAACTCTTACAGCTGATAAACAACTTCAGCAAGGTGGCTGGATACAAAATTAACTCAACAAAATCAGAAGCCCTTCTTTATACAACAAACAAGCATACCTAAACAGAAATAAGGGAAACAAACCCCTTCACAATAGCCACAAACAATGTAAAATACCTGGGGATAACTCTAACCAAGCAAGTAAAGGACCTATATAACAAGAACTTCAAGCCCCTGAAGAAAGAAATGGAAGAGGCATTTAGAAGATGGAAAGATCTCCCATGCTCATGGATAGGTAGGATCAACATAATAAAAATGGCTATTCTACCAAAAGCAATATATAGATTCAATGCAATTCCTATCAAAATACCAACACAATTCTTTATAGACTTGGAAAAAGCTATACTCAACTTCATATGGAACAACAAAAAGCCCAGAATAGCTAAATCAATCCTGTACAATAAAAAAGCATCTGGAGGTATCACCATCCCAGATTTCAAGCTGTACTACAGAGCAATAAAAATAAAAACAGCATGGTACTGGTATAGAAACAGACCAGTGGATCAATGGAATCGAATTGAAGACCCAAACATGGACCCACACACCTATGGCCAACTAAACTTTGACAAAGAAGCCAAAACCGCACAATGGAAGAAGGACAGCATCTTCAACAAATGATGCTGGTCCAACTGGATGTCCACTTGTAAAAGAATGAAATTAGACCCATACCTATCACCTTGTACAAAACTTAATTCCAAGTGGATCAAAGACCTCAACATAAGGCCGGCCACACTAAAGATACTAGAAGAAAAATTAGGAGAAACCCTCGAACTCATTGGCACAGGTGACAACTTCCTGAACAGAACACCAACAGCTCAGGACCTGAGATCAACAATCAATAAATGGGACCTCATGAAACTGAAAAGCTTCTGTAAGGCAAAATACACTGTCGTTCAAACAAAACGACAGCCTACAGACTGGGAGAAAATCTTCACGAACCCCACATCTGATAGAGGGCTATTATCTAAAATCTACAAAGAACTCAAGAAACTAAATGCCAAGAACCAAATAATCCAATCAAAAAATGGGAGATGGAGCTAAATAGAGAATTCACAAAGGAGGAATCCCTAATGGCCAAGAGTCACTTGAAGAAATGCTCAACATCCTTAATCATCAGAGAAATGCAACTCAAGACGACCCTGAGATTCCATCTCACACCTGTCAGAATGGCTAAGATAAAGAGCTCAAATGACAGCACAAACTGGCGAGGGTGTGGAGAAAGGGGAACCCTCCTCCATTGCTGCTGGGAATGCAGACTTGTGCAACCACTATGGAGGTCTGTTAGGAGATATCTTAGAAACCTTGGAATAACTTTGCCTCAGGACCCAGCCATACCTCTTCTGGGTATACACCCAAAGGACACCTCTCGGAGACATAGGGAAGTCTCCTCATCTATGTTCATAGCAGCCTTATTTTTAATAGCTAGAAACTGGAAACAACCCAGATGTCCCTCAACTGAAGAATGGATTAAAAAATTGTGGTACATCTATACAATGGAATATTACTCAGCTATAAGAAACAATAAAATCATGCCATTTGCAACCAAATGGATGGATCTAGAGAAGCTCATCCTGAGTGAGCTAACCCAGACTCAGAAGGATGCACATGGCATCTATTCACTTATAGTAGGATTTTAGCTATATCGTACAGGATATCTGTACTACAACCAACACACCAAAAGGAACATGGACATAAATTTCTTTTTTCTTTTCATTTCTTTTCCTTTTTCCTTTCCCTCTTTTTTTCTCTTTCTTTTTCCTCTCTTTTTTTTTTGTTGTTGTTCTTTGTTTTTGTGGGTTTGTGTGTCTGTTGGTTTTTTTTTTTAGTTCCCCCCCCCCATAGCAAGGAGACACCTTTCACTGGCAGTACTGCCTGGTAGACCCCCGGTGTATGAAGAGGCCCTCAGCCCTCATATGACTCCTGATCTGTGGTGAGAGACTGGTATGCAGGGACACTCCACCCCAGAGGATCAAGATGGAAGGGTCAGGGAGTAGAGCATGGGAGGGTGGGGCTGGGAAGCAGGAAAAGAGGACAATATGTCAAGGATGTAACTTATAGCAACAAACAAATAAAAAAAAAAAAGCGGGTAACAACGTTAAAACACTGTAAATAAAATAAAGGACACAGCCATTCAACCTGGTTTTATGAACCTCCAAGTGTCAAAAAAACGTAGAGCTAAGGTAAAATACAGGAGAAATGTGGTGTTAAACCATGCCTTTAACTTCAGCAGAGACGGGAGGAGCACCATAGAGTCAGTGGACTTATAAATTCTAGAGTTACACGGAAAAGGGTGGTTAGGGTACACACACTTAATCCCATCATTCAAGTAGAGTACACCCTTAACCCCAACACACTAGAGACAGAAGCAGGCAGATCTCAGAGCTCAAGGTCAGCCTGATACAAAACAAACTCTAAATAAAGAAAAACTTCGATCCAGGAGTGGTGGAACACATCTTTAATCCCCTCAGATGGGAACCACAGTTCTTGGATCCCAATAATTAGAATGCAGAGACACACACATAGGATTTGGAAGGACCTAAGTTTAAAAGCTACTTACAAAAGGCCCACACAACACAAACAAATTGTCCTTCGAGACCTCAAAATATATACACTAAAGCTGGTTTAGCTCCAAAATAACAAAATAATTTCTTCTTTAAACCAGATTGAAAGATAACACTTTATATATTGTCAAAAACCAAATTTGCTTAAGGAGAAATATTACCTACCCCCCCAAAAAAAAGGGGGTGATTGTCCCTGAGTGAGGAATAGGGCAGGGCTCTGTTCTTATCTTTCCAGGAGAATCAAAGCATCCATTCAAGGAACCCAGGGACAACTGGACAACGGAAACCTCAGCAGAAATCAGAATCAGACACCAAAAGAAGACGAGTGACCCAGATGATTCAGCCTGCAGACTCCCTCAATAGATGTCTCCATCAAAAGCCTACAACCACAACAACTCAATATCGCTAAGACCATTCAGCTCTACACAATGCCCCAGCCAGAACCTCAGTAAAGCCTGGAAGTTCAGCTTCTGCCTACAAACTCCTTAGGACATCTAAACAGCTGAGAACAGAAGGACTGAACATAAAAGGATTGTATTAACATTTTTAACCATTTTTCCATTTTGATTTGGGCCCCAAGCAGGTTTACTACGACCCAAACCAGCAGGAAGTCATTTTAAGAGAGTGACGTCCCATACCCAGAGGGTGGGGAGGGTGTTTCTCAGCCCCCCCCCCTTTTCGGTTATTTGAAGGACAACTGAAAACTCTGTTATTTAGGGGAAGAGATTACAAGTTGTTAAATGGTCCTGTTTAATGGGTTTTGGAGGTTAGACCCAGGGTATTCCTTCTTTCCCTTTTCTGTATCCTTCTTTATCTCCTATGTAGGAATGCACGAACTTGAGAAAAATCGAGACATAGACAGCACAGGAAGGATCAAGAAGAAAGTTCACATTATTGAATATGCCCTTATACCCTTGTATATTGATACAAAATTAATAGTATATTTGGCTGAAGTGGTATTGACCATTGTTTATTGTGCAAAAATAAGATTGTATTGGTCTATGTCGGTATTGATATTTGTATATTGATACAAAATTAAGATTATAGTTGGCTCCAATGGGATTAACCCTTGTATATGGACGCAATATTAAGATTGTATTGGGCCGCATAGGCATTGATCTTTGTATATTGACACAAAATTAAGAGTATATTTAGCCACATTTGAATAGATCTTTGTATATTTATACAAAATTTAAGGTAATGCTTCCTAATGGTATCGTACCTAGAGATACTTAAAAATGAAATGTGAAGCGCTGGCCTCTTGATACCAACCATCTTAAACTGTTTAGGATAGTTAAGAAAAACAAACTCCTAGTCATGCATGCATGTCACCTTGTTAGCTACTAAGACAGTCTATCACAGATATTCTCTAAGGTACTCAGTAATCAAGTTGTTAAGAGACAAGCAACATTTGCTTATCTAAATACAAGAGATAGATAGGGAATCTTCAAAAACCCCAAGAGATCTGTAGAATATGGCATTCAAAGATGTGGTCTTAAATTAAGATTTTTTTTTTGATATCGTGACATATCAGCTCCTGACAGCACCCCCTATTCTACTCCAAGTAGAAGAAAAGCATCGAAGAATCTCCAGTGTGAGATGGTTGAATTAGTGGCAAGCCTATCTCTTGGCATGTAAAAACTCCTTGCTTCAACTGCAGACAGACTGCTGTCCAAAAAGGACAAAACTTGGTAGCATGGAAGTCGACAGCCTAGCTCTGCCAAGACAGGGTAGGTTAGTCCTTCACAATCCCTGCTCTACAATAAATGTCTGTCAGAGAAACAGGACCAAAAGGCCGAAGACTGATGCTGGAATGTATGGAGAGAAAATGGGAACTGTCCAGGTAGTCACTGGTTTGTCATTTCTTAGTATTGGAAGCTGCAGGCCCTGCACTTCCTATACAATCAGATATATTTATCCTTCTCAGCTCTCTGAGGTGGTTGAAGAATAGATAGCTTGAGTCTCATAGCTAAATTTTGAGTTGTTTAGGAATCAAGAGGACGTTCTAGATCTAAGAAGATGGTTATAATAGTGATGCAAGTTAGTATGAAAACTAAGTCAGTTATAGAACTTTAAACTCATGGAGATGGTTAGAAGGTAGAAGGTTAAAGTCAGGGGCCAAATATTTGTGAACTGGACATTGGGAAGGTATACTGGGCCATTTAACTCTTCTAAATGTGGCATATTTAATTCTGCTGTTTTGTATAGAATTTACTGTTATAAGAGAAAGAACCATTTGTTGGAATGAAAAGAGAAGCTGTTGTGGGGGGGAAGAGGGTGGAAGGGTGGGACAGGAAGGGGGAATAGAGAAGGGTTTGCGACTGAGATGTAACTTGAAAAAAAAAATAAAGTACTTAAAAAAATTACTAATTCTGTAATAATGACCTCAACAAGAACTACTTAGATGAAATCCCAAGCAAAGAATTCAAAATAATGATGATAGCTGTGCCTAAACAACTTAAAGACATGGATACACAACATTCCAGGATTATAAACTCATAGAGCTAAATGAAATAAGGAGATCAATAAAAGGTATGAAATAGAATTAAATAAAAGAGAGAAATATCCTGAAAATGAAAAAAACTACACACCAAAGAAAAATCTCAGTGCAAGTCGGATGGAGGTGGCACACATCTTTAATCTCAGCACTAGGGAAGCAGAGGCAGGTAGATCTCTGTGAGTTTAGGGCCAGTCTGGTCTACAGAGAGTATTCCAGGACAGTCAGGCCTATACAGAGAAACCCTGTCTCGAAGAAAAAAAAAAAAAACCCTCAGTGGAAAGCCTCACCAGCAGTGGGATAGAACATGAGGAAAACAACATATCAGTGCTTAAAAACAAGGTAGAGAAATTAGATCATCCAGGAAAAAAAAATCAGTGATATTTTTTAATATATGCATTGAACTTAGGAAATCTTGGGGAGACCATGAAAATACCACAGTTTTGAATTATAGTCATAAATGAATGAATACCTTACCACAGACACAAAATATATCCAATAAAATCATAGATGAAATTTTCACAAATATTATAGAAAATGCACATTTATGTAATACTGGCTCCAGATTGATTTAGAAAACAGGATCTTTCTTTTTTCTGCATCCAAGAAATACACCTCATCATCCAAGACATATATCACCTTATAAGGCAAAAGAGATGAAAAAAGTATTCCAAGCCAATGGAACTGATAAACAAGCAGGCATATTTATTTTTATATCTGACAAAATGGAACCCAAACCAAACCTTGTCAGAAAGATAAAAAAGGTTACTTCATGCTCATTAAGAGAACAATCCTTCAAGAGAAAATTGCAATTCTAAACATATATGCACCAAATGCAGGTGCACTAAATGTCACAAAACAAATAGCTCTAGATATAAAACTTCAGATTGATCACAACACAAAGATAGTGGACAGCTTCAATTACCCCACTATTACCAATAGACAGATCACTGGGACAAAAACTAAACAGAGAAACACTTGAGTTAATTTAATGAATTCATAAATCAAATTAATAAAGCCAGGAATAAAAAGAAGATTCTTATCTCTCACCTTATACAATACCCAACAGCAAATTGGCTCAACCTAAGACCTGATACTGTGAAACTGCTAGAGAAAATGGTATGGAATTTGTATCAACTCACAGGTACAGGTAAGGACTTTTTGAATAGAACCACAGTAGCTCAGAATATAAGACCAACAATCAACAAATAGAATCTCACAACACTAAAATGTTTCTGTATGGGAAAGGAAACTGTCCATCAGGTGAAGAGGCAGTCCACAGAATGGGAAAAAATCCTTGTCAACTATCCATTCCACACAGGATTAGTGTCTAGAATATACAAAGGGCTCAAAACACTAAACATCAAGAAAACAAACAATCCAATTTTAAAACGGCTATAGAAGACAGGAAGTTCTCAAAAGAAGAAATACAAATGTCTAGAAAATATTTTGAGAAGGGTTCAATAGCATTAGTGGTCAGAGAACTGCAGAATGCAACTACTTTAAGATTCCATTTCATTCCAGAAAGAGGGGTCAAGATCAAAAAAACAAAGGACAACAAATGAAGCCTTGGATGTGGGGAAGGAAGGCCTTAAGGGCTGTTGGTGGGAGAAGAAACTAGGAAATCTACTTTTTCTACTTGCTTTTCTGCTGTTGAAAAATACCATGATCAAAAGCAACTTGAGGAGGAAAGATTTTATTTGGCTTACATCCATCTCATAGTTCATCACTGAGGAAAGCCAGGGCAGGAAAAAAAATCAGGAACCTGGAGACAGCAACTGAAGTAAAGATCATGGAGGAATGATGTTTACAGGCTTGTCCATCCTGCCTTGTTATATATCCCAGAACAAGCTGCATTGGTACACAGTGCTGATCCCAGAAGACATGGATTATTTAATGAAAGGCCCAGTACCCCACATGTTCAGAGAGACTCTGGAGATCTCTGAAATGGCACAGGCTAGTGGCATTGTTATTGGCTGCTCAATGTAAAAAGATGATAAGACTACATATCAGTCCCCCACCCCAGTTCAGCAGTCATATGAGGGCCAAGAGCCTCCTCATACACTGGGAGACTAGGCAGCACCACTAGGCAAAGTGTCTTATTGACAGGAAACAAAGTCTATGTTCGTGTTCCCCTTGGTGCATTGATTGTAGTATAGTTATCCTGTACTATATGGCTAAAATCCGATTGTAAGTGAATAGATGCCATGTGCATCCTTCTGAGTCTGGGTTAGCTCACTCAGGATGAGCTTCTCTAGTTCCATCCACTTGGCTGCAAATTGCATGATTTCTTGTTTCTGATGGCTGAGTAGTATTCCATTGTGTAGATATACCACAGATTTTTTTTTTTATCCATTCCTTGGTTGAGGGACATCTGAGTTGTTTCCAGTTTCTAGTTATTACAAATAAGGCTGCTATGAACATAGATGAGGAAACTTCCTTGTGGTTTGTTGTGAAATCATTTGGATGTATACCCAGAAGTGGTATGGTTGGGTCTTGAGGTAGAGCTATTCCAAGTTTTCTAAGATATCTCCAGACTGATTTTCATAGTGGTTGTACAAGTTTGTACTCCCACCAGCAATGGAGGAGTATTCCCCTTTCTCCACACCTCAGAGGAGTGGGATGGAAGGGAGAGGGGGTAGAGGGTGGGAGGGTGGGACTGGGAGGGATGGAAAGAGTGCACTGTGATGGAGATGTAACCTGAAGTAATAAATGAACATTTAAAAAAATTGTGAGATCCAAGATGGTGCAAACCATACAGCATTGTATCTGAGTAGTAGGTGAATGAGATTAGTCACTGTGGAGTGAATGTGAAGTCCCACAGCCAACTGTGACACCCAGACAGTGTCTGAATTTGCTCAGTGAACACTGAGACTGGCCACCACATGAAATATCTCATGCAGTTCCTGGGAACACCACCCTCAGATCACCCAGCTTGCTGATTAACAGGCACACTGAGGCTAGCACCTCTCTTGGGTGGAGCTCCCTGCCTGTTCTGTCAGCCTAGCTGCTGAACCAGACTGACTGTGTCAGAGAGGGGAAACACAAGCCCAACCACGGCTCTACCTGCCTTTCTGAGGAAATCCACCAGCTCTCAGGTCATCATAGGATAGCATTAACAAAATAAAAATGGTCATCCTACTGAAAACAATATAGATTCAATGCAGTTCCTATCAAAATATCAATATAATTCCTTACAGACCTTGAAAGAACAATTCTCAACTTCATATGGAAAAACAAAAATCCCAGAATAGCTAAATCAATCCTGTACAATAACAGAACATCTGGAAGTATCACCATCCTGGATTTCAAGCTGTACTACAGGGTAATAGTAATAAAAACAGCATTGTACTGGTATAGAAACAGACCAGTTGACCAGTGGAATCGAATTGAAGACCAGAAATAAACCCACACACCTACAGTCACTTAATTTTTGACAAAGAAGCCAAAACCATTCAATGAAAAAAGAAAAGCATCTTCAATAAATGGTGCTGGTCTAACTGGATGTCAACATGTAGAAGAATACAAACAGATCCATACATATCACCCTGCTCAAAACTTAAGTCTAAGTGGATCAAAGACCTCAACATAAATCCAGACACACTAAAATTAATGGAAGAGAAACTGGGGAAAAGCCTGGAACTCATTGGCATGGGTAGCAACTTCCTGAACAGAACACTAATTGCTCAGGCTTTAAAACAAACAATCAATAAATGGGACCTTATGAAATTGGCAAGCTTCTGTAAGGCAAAGGACACTGTTCTTAGAACAAAATGGCAGCCTACAGACTGGGAAAGGATCTTCACCAACCCAACATCTGACAGAGGGCTAACATCCAAAATATATAAAGAACTGAAGAAATTAAACACCAAAAAATCAAATAACCCCATCAAAAAATGGGGTAAAAAGCTAAACTGAGAATTCACAGAAGAGAAATCTCTAAAGGCTGAGAGGTACTTGAAGAAATGTTCAACATCTTTGGTCATCAGGGAAATGCTGCTTAGAACAACTCTGAGATTGCATCTCACACCTGTCAGAATGGCTTAGATCAAAAACTCAAATGATAGCACATGCTGGCGAGGATGTAGAGAAAGAGGAACACTCCCCCATTGCTGATGGGAGTGAAAACTTGTACAACCACTTTGGAAATCAATCTGGAGATATCTTAGAAAATTGGAAATAGCTCTACCTCACACCCAGCCATACCACTCCTGGGCATATATCCAAGAGATTCCTCACCAAACCACAAGGACATTGCCTCAACAATATTCATAGCAGCTTTATTATAATAGCCAGAAACTGGAAACAACCCAGATGTTCTTCAACTGAAGAATGAATTTTTTTAAAAAAAAGAAAGAAACCCTGTGGTACACAATGGAATACTATACAGCTATCAGAAATAAGGAAATCAGTCAATTCGAAACTAAAAGGATGGTACTAAGTACCAAGTAGAGGAATAACAAGGGAGGGAGAGAGGGAGAGATGGAGGGAGGGAGGGGCCAGGAGAGAAGGATGGAAGAAACTAGGTTCTAGAAGTAACTTGAAAAAACAAAATTTTTATGAAAGAGTTAATAAGCTTAAAAAATATAATAAAAATAAAATATAAAATTTTTCAAATTATAATTTCAAAGGTATACTTGCCTTACTGGCATGAAAGGAAAAATGGTCTTAATTTCAGGTTAGAATGTTAGACTGCAGGTTGTCACATAGCTCACACACACTTGATATCAGCTTAAAAGTTTTTTTGTAGATGTGAAGGATATTTTCATTGTTTAGCATTAAAAAGGCAGTTAAGAGGTTTAAAATGCTGTAAATAAATTAAGGGTTACTACAGTTCAGCCTGGTTTTCTAAATTTCTAAGAGTTGAAATAATTTGGAGCAAAGGTAAAATATTTGGGAAGGGTAGTGTTAACCCATGCCTTTAACTCCAGCAGACACAGGAGGATCACTACAGAGTTAGTTGTCTTGTAAATTCTAGAGTTACAATGAACAGGGTAGTGATGGTGCACACCCTTAATACCATCACTTGAGAGACATACACCCTTAATCCCAACACACTAGAGACAGAAACCTGCAGATCTCTGAGTTCAAGGCCAGCCTGACAAAAGCAAGTCCAAATAGAGAAAAACTTAGATCCAGGGGTAGTGGTGCACATCTTTAATCCCATCAGTTGGGAGGCACATGCCTTTGATCACAATACTTAGACTGCAGAACAGGCACATAGGATTTGGAATGACTTAAGTCTAAAAGCTACTTACAAAAGGCATGCTGAAATTCAAAGTAAATTGTCCTTTGAGATCTCAAAATATATACACTTAAAGATTTGTTTAGTTTCAAAATATCAAAATAATTTCTTTTTAAATCTCAATTGAAAGATAATACTTTTTATATTGTCAAAAAAAAACAATTTGCTCCAGGAAAAATATTACCTGCCCCCCCCCCAAAAAAAAGTAGTGTCCCAGAGTTAGGATTAGGGCAGGGCTCTGTTCTTATATTTTTGGTTGTGAGCCTAGCCTTTAACGACTGAGCAATCTCTCCAGCCCAGGGCTCTGTTCTTATCTTCCCAGGAGATTTAAAGCATCCATCTAAGGAATCCAGGGACAAATGGACAACTGAAACCTCAGAAGAAAACAGATCAGACACCAAAGAAGACAAGTAGTCCAGATGAACCAGCCTTGCAGAATTCCTCAATAGCTGTTTCCTCAAAAATCTACAACCACAACTCAAAATCGCTAAGATTATTCAGCCCCACAGACTGTTCCAATCAGAACTTCAGTAAGGCCCCTGAAGTTCAGTTTCTGTCTACAAACTTCTTAGGATATTTAAATAATGGAACACAAAAGGACTGAACATCAAATGATTCTATTAACGTGCTTAACCATTTTTCCGTTCTTATTTGGGCCCCTAACAGGTTTACTATGTCCCAAATCAGCAGGAAGTAATTTTAAGAGAGTGATGTCCCATCTCCAGAAGGCGGGTTTGATTTTACCCCCCTTTGGTCATTTGATGGGTTAAAGATACTTGTTATTTAGGGGGAGAGATTACAAGTTGTTAAATGGTCTTGTTAAATAGGTGTTGGAAGTTATACCCAGAGATTTCTCTCTTTTTCTTTTCTGTATCCTTCTTTCTCTCCTATATAGGGGTGAAAAAGAGTTGAGAAAAAATGGGATATAGACATAATATAGGAATGATAAAGAAAAAGGACCAGATTATTGAATATGCTCTTATATCTTTGTATATTGACACAAAATTAAGAGTATATTTGGCTAAATCAGTATTGATCTTTATATATTGATACAAAATTAAGATTATAGTTGGCTACATCAGTATTGGTCTTTGTATATTGATACAAAATTAAGATTATATTTGGCCACATTGATATTGATCTTTGTATATTGATACAAAATTAAGGTTAACTCTTTTTAAGGTATTGTACTTAGATAACACTTAAAAATGAAATGTGAAGTTTTGGCCTTTTGTTAGCAACTGTCATAAACTGTTTAGGATAATTAAGAAATGCAAACTAATAGTCAGTCAAGCATGTCATTTTTTTAGGTACTAGGGCACTCTATCACAGTTATTTTCTAAGTTAGTCAGAAATCAAGTTGCTAAGAGACAAACAACATTTGCTTATCCATGAAGATAGATAGGTGATCCTCAAAAACCTCAAGAGATCTGTAGAGTATGGCATTCAAAGATGATTTCTTAACTTAAGATTTTTTGATATTGAGACATGTCATCTCCTAACAGCACCCCCTATTCTACTACAAGTAGATGATAAGCATCAAAGAATCTCCAGTTGGAGATGATTGAATTAGTGACGAGCCTGTCACTTGGCAAGAAAAATCCCTTGCTTCAACTGTAGACAGACTGCTGTCCAAAAAGGACAAAACTTGGAAGCAGGTAAGTTGACAGCCTAGATCTGCCAAGACAGGGTAGGCAAGTCCTTCATAATTCCTGCTTTACAATTAATGTCTGTCAGAGAAATGGGGCCAAAAGGCTGAAGATTGATGCTATAATGTGTGGAGAGAAATTGGGAGCTGTCCAGGAAGCCATTTGTATGTCATTTCTTAGATTTGGAAGCTGCTGGCCCTGCATTTCCTATATAATCAGATATATTTATCACTCTCAGGTCTCTAATGTGGTTGAAGACTAGATAGCTAGAGTCTCACAGTTAAATTTTGAGTTGTTTAGGAATTAAGAGGGTGTTCTGGATCTAAGAAGATATGTTTAAGATGGTGATTCAAGTTAGGATGGAAGCTGTGTTGGGTATAGAACTTTAAACTCATGGAGATGGATGCATAGTAGAATGCTAAAGTCAGTTGCTAAATACGTATGGACTGGACATTAGGAATGTATGCTAAGCCTTATAATTCTCACAATTGTGGCCTAATCATTTCTGTTGTTTTGTATTGTATTTGTTGTTATAAGAGAAAGAGCTATTTGTTGGACTGAAAGGGAGAGCTGTTTGGGGGAAAAGATATACCTTAAACTTAAAAAAAAAAGAGAGAGAGAAAGTGGAGGGGGTTAAGGGGGAAGAGTATGGGAGGGTGGGACTGGAGAGGGAAGTAGGGAGGGAATTGTGATTGAGATGTAACCTGAAGAAATAAAAAAATAATAAAATAAAAAATTATATAGATTGGTAAAAGAAGACATCTTATGTCAACATGTACTCAAATACACACATACATGCACACACACACACATAGAGAAAGAGAGAGAGATAGACATATAGAGACATAAACACTATAATATTAAAACATATATCACACCAGAAAACAGAAAGTTGAAATAACATGTGGACACTTCAAGGATTACTATACTCTATACTTGTAGAGATGATCCCTGTGGAGAAGCAGGCCAAACACAGGATTACATCCCTCCATACCCTGTATACAACTTTGAGTAGATTGTAGCTCTCTATAACTCAGAGCTCTGTGTGTTTTCAGCACCCCCTGCTTGTTCTGAGATTTGTGGCTGAGCTCACAGTAACATTCACTCACCATGTCTCTTGCACAGCAATGAGTGTATCCCCAGACCTAAGACTGCTCATTTCCAAGTACAGGGTGTTCTTGGCATTGTCTTTGGTAAAAAACAAACAAACAAACAAAAACAGGTAGAACTCAGGGATTCTTGTTGAGGTGTGGGGGGAATGATTGAGAGATCCAGAGGGCTCAAGGACACCACAAGAAGACCTACAGAGTAAGCTAACCTGGGCCCATGGGGGCTCACAGAGATTGAACCACCAACCAAAGAGCTTGCATAGGCTGGACCTAGGCCCCCTATCCATATGTAGCAGTTGTACAGCTTGATCATTATGTGGAACTCCTAACAATTGAAGCAGGCAGGGTCTGTCTCACACTCTGTTGCCTGCCTTTGGATCCCACTCCTTAGCTGGGCTGCCTTGCTGGGCCTCAGTGAGACAGGATCCATTTAGTCCTGTTGTGACTTGATAGTCCAGGCAATTTGGTGCCCATGTGGGAAGGGTGAATGGGGGAGGTGGATTCCAAGGTTGGGTTGAGAGGAGAGGAGGGAGGGGGAACTGGGATCAGAATGTAAAGTGAATAAACAAATAAATTTTAATATAAATAAAAGAACAAGAACAAAAAAAAGATAAGACCATATCACTGTAGACACCACACAACTTGGATATAAGATATATAAAAATCAATCTTGAACTAATCAGGAAACTTGTCCCATGGTGGCTTGCATTCATAATGCCAGAAAGTATTTTTCAGGCTGTTGGTGGAGAAAAGGTAGTAATGGTCTTATTCAGTGAAGGATTAGGTATGCTACAATACCAACTTTTCATGCAAGATGTGCACAATCTTACAATAGTGGCATGTCGGTTATGTGGGATAATAAACTGCTTTGATATATTTGAGGCAGACTACACTGGAGGGGATCCTTGCCTGGTGTTGTATATCTGATCAAAAGTCCATGCCTGGAAAGCTGTATGTCCTAAGGAGGAACCTACTACTGTTACTATGCTACATGGTCCTGTTGTCACACTGCCTTTTAAACGTCAATATTTATAATAGATCTGTGTTTTTTTTGTCAGTTTGGCTTTTTTTTTTTTTTCAGTGTGTAGTGGTTAATGCAGACTAATAACTGGCCAAAGCATTGTGAGCAAGTGACACAGCCTCATCTGACCATCTAAATCAGTTCTCCCATCAAGGCTCAGGCAACATCATGGAAGAGCAAGTGGAAAAAAAGTAAGAGTCAGAGGATAGTAAGGACTTTCTGTCTTTCGGATGGTGTGACATTGTGTCTTCTGGGCAGGACAGAGCTCTTGTACTCAATGATCTCACAGTAGCTGTGGTTCCCTGTATAATATCCAAAAAAAAATCAAGCCTTGCAAATTTAAACAAGGACAGAGGAGGGGCTCACAAGGCTCCACCTCTAGATATAGAGCTATTGGCAGTAGGTAGCTGCTGAGGGCATAAGCGTCATTTAGATATGTGCCCACTTCTAGGTTATCTGTGTTCCAGTGACTAGTTTAATATCAATGTGCATATTGGCAGCAGTAATTGGACTTAGTAGGACACACACACACACATACATGTGTACAAGCACACACATACACACACATACGCACACATAAATACACACAGAAAAGAACATGAGGTTTTGAGGGGGATGTGTTGAAGGGATTTGAAAGTAGTTTACTTGATATTAGAATAATCATCTTGGCCAGGAGATATGGCACATGCCTTTAATCTCAGCACTAGGGAGGCAGAGTCAGGTGGATCTCTGTGAGTTCAAGGCTAGCCTGGTCTACAAAGTGAGTCCAGGACAGTCAAGGATGCACAGAAAAACCCTGTCTCAAAAAAACAAAAAACAAACAGAATAATTATCTTGCAGAATACTCTACAATGCAAGGCTGATTTCCACCCCTTTGTTTAAAAATTAATAAAGTAACAATGATTCCAATCCAATGTATTTATAATATATAATAAATATTATATATTATATATTCATTATACATTGTGTTTATTATATGCTATATCATATGTTTGCATATTATATATTTTATAATATGTTGTATTTTGTGTAATATATTTTAAAATTATATAAAATATAATATATGTATATATGTATTATATATATATATATAAAATTTGTGAGTCCTGGAAAGCATTGAAACATTTTATCCCCATAAGCTCATAAAGCATAAAGTTGGTGAGTATTAAAGATTCAAGAGCAAAAATTGTTTTCTACCTGAGAGAGAATATAAACTTCTTAGGTGGACAGAAGCCACCATTACTCCAGTATTTCTTTCTCCCCCCTTTCACTTGCTCACTATGGGGAATGGAGCATTAAACTCCAAAAATGTCCAGCCTGAGAGCTATTGACTGTCTGTTCCCAATCTGTAGGTTGCCATTTTAATGACAGTGTCCTTGGCCTTACAGAAGCTTTTCAATTTCATAAGGTCCCATTTATTAATTGTTGATCTTAGTGCTTGAGCTATTGGTGTTCTCTTCAGGAAGTTGTCTCCTATACCAATGAGTTCAAGGCTTTCCCCCACTTTCTGTTCTACTAGATTTAATGTGTCCAGTTTTATGTTGAGGTCTTTGATCAACTTGGACTTGAGTTTTGTATAGGGTGATAAATATGGATCTATTTGCTTTCGTCTACATGTAGACATCCAGTTAGACCAGCATCATTTGTTGAAAATTACTGTCTTTTTTCCATTGTATGATTTTGGCATCTTTGTCAAATGTCAAGTGTCCATAGGTGTTTGGGTTTAATTTCTGGGTCTTCGATTCAATTCCATTGGTCAACCTGTCTGGTTTTATGCCAATAACATGTGGTGTTTATTACTATTGCTCTGTAGTAAAGCTTGAAGTCAGGGGTGCTGATACCTACGGAGGTTCTTTTATTGTACAGAACTGTTTTCGCTATCCTGGGTTTTTTATTTTTCCATATAAAGCTGAGAATTGTTCTTTAAAGGTCTTAAAGACTTGTGTC
The DNA here is from genome assembly GCA_907164525.1 of Lophiomys imhausi. Lineage (NCBI taxonomy): Eukaryota > Metazoa > Chordata > Mammalia > Rodentia > Muridae > Lophiomys > Lophiomys imhausi. The sequence goes on from CAJQZJ010033704.1 coordinate 2,475,515, forward strand.
AGAATTTTGATAGGAATTGCATTGAGTCTGTAGATTGCTTTTGGTAAGAGGGCCATTTTTACTATGTTAATCCTACCAATCCATGAGCATGGGAGAACTTTCCATCTTCTGAAGTCTTCCACAATTTTCTCTTTCAGAGACTTGAAGTTCTTGTCAAACAGGTCTTTCTCTTGCTTGGTTAGTGTTACACCAAGGTATTTTATACTGTATGTGGCTATTTTGAAGGGACTTTTTTCCATAATTTCTTTCTCAGCCCAATTATCATTTGTGTAAAGGAGGGTAATTGATTTTTTTTTTTTTTAGTTAATTTTGTATTCAGCCACATTGCTGAAGGTGTTTATCACCTGTAGAAGTTCTTTAGTAGAGTTTTTGGGGGGTCACTTATGTATACCATCACATCATATGCAAATAGGGATAATTTGAGTTCTTCCTTTCCAATTTGTATCCTCTTGATCTCCTTTAGTTGTCCTATCACTGTAGCTATAACTTCAAGCACTGTATTGAAGAGATTTGGGGAGAGTAGATAACCTTGACTTATCCCTGATTTTAATGGAGTTGCTTTAAGTTTCTCTCCATTTAATTTGATGTTGGCTACTGGTTTGCTGCATATTGCCTTTATTATGTTTAAGTATGAGTCTTGTATACCTGATCTCTCCAAGACTTTTATCATGAATGGGTGCTGGATTTTGTCAAAGGCTTTTTCAGCATCTAATGAGATGATCATGTGCTTTTTTTTTCTTATGATTTGTTTACATGGTGGATTACATTATGTGTTTTTGTATATTGAAACATTCCTGCATTGCTGGTATAAAGCCTACTTGATCATAATAGCTGATATTTTGATGTGTTCTTGGATTCAGTTTGACAGTATTTTATTGAGTATTTTTGCATCAATATTCATGAGGGAGATTGGTCTGAAATTCTCTTTCTTAATTGAGTCTTTGAGTGGTTTAGGTGTCAAGGAGATTGTAGCTTCCTAGAATGAGGTTGGCAAGGTTCCTTTTGTTTCTATTTTGTGGAATAGTTTGAGGAGTATTGGTATTAGCTCTTCTTTGAATGTCTGGTAAAATTCTGTGCTAAAACCAACACATCCAACAAAGGGCTAATATCCAAAATATATAAATACCTCAAGCAACTAAACAGTAACAAACCAAATAATCCAATCAGAAAAATGAAGTACAGAGCCAAACTAAGAATTCACTACACAGGAAACTCTAATGGTGGAGAAACACTTAAAGAAATGCTCAACATCCTTAGTCATGAGGGAAATGCAAATCTAAACAACTCTGAGATTCCATCTTACACCTGTGAGATTGGCTAAGTTCAAAAACTCAAATGACTGCACATGCTGGCGAGGATGTGGAAGAAGGGGAACACTCATCCATTGCTGGTGGGAACACAAACTTGTTCAACTACTCTGGAAATTAGTCTGGAACCTTCTAAGAAAATTGTGAATAGTTCTACCTCAAGACCCAGTTATACCACTGCTGGGCATATACCCCAAATATGCATCACCCAATCACAAGGATATTTTCTCAACTATGTTCATAGCATATTTATTTATAATAGCCATAAACTAGAAACAACCCAAATGTGCCTCAACTGAGGAACAGATAAAGAAAATGTGTTTTATACATACACATACACAGGAATACCATTCCACTCTCCAAAATAAGGATATCGTGAAATTTGAAGTCAAATGAGTGGAATAAGAAAAGATCATCCTGAGTGAGCTAACACAGACCTGAAAATTCACACAGGGTATTTATTCACTCATAAGTGGATATTAGCCAACACATACAGGATCACCATGCTACAATCCACAGACCCAAAGAAACTAAGTATCAAGGAGGTTCTGAAAGGATGATGCTTAAATCCCTCTAAGTACAGGAGAAAAAAAAATAGATGTCAGAACTGGATGGAGAGAGGGATCTGGATAAGAACACAACATCACTGCCATCAGAGAAACCTTATTCAGCCAATAAAGGAAACAGATGCAGAGACCCACAGCCAAGAATTAGGCAAAAATCAGGGAGTCTTGACAAAAAGTTAGGGGAAGATTTGAGGAAGCTGGAAGGATCAAGGATACTACAAGAAGACTCACAGAGCCAATTAACTTGGACACAAGGTGCTCAAAGAGACTGAACCACCAAGTGAAGAACTTTCAAAACCTGCCTTAGGCCTGTTACATATATGAAGCTGATGGGCTGCTTGGTCAAGTGAATCCCCTAACAATTGGAACGGGGTCTATCCTGGACTTAAATGATGTTGCCTTCCTCTGGAGCTCATTTTCCTAGCATAGCTGTCTTATCTCACCTCAGTGGAAGAGGAGGCACTTAGTCCTGGTGCAGTTTGACATGTCAGAGTGGGATGGTATTGGCTGTGGGGGAGGGTAAGAGGGAAGAGGGTGGGAGAGGGGGACTGGGAGGAAGGGAAAGAGGGGATGGGTATTAGAATGTAAAATAAACAAAAAAATTCTTAAATAAAAAAATCACAAATAGAACTATTGACTAAGTTGAAACTAAAAAGGGTGAAGCATTTATAAGTGGATCACCCAGTCCCCATAATTATCCTCCATTCATCACTTCTAAAACCAGATAAGAAAAAAAAAAAAAGATTTGTGATCCCTTCAACAATTCATGTGAATTCAGATTTGTAACTTCCAATTTTGGTCATTTCTACAAAATACCCAGGACAACAATTCATAGGACTCCAGACACTAACAAAATTTACAAAACTCAGGAAGTTTATGAAACTTAACAGAACTCAGAACCCCAAAGGTTATAAAAGCCATACACAGTTGCTAGGGAAGAACAGACTGCCTGATAGAGTAGACTGTAAGGTGGGCAGGAAAGCTCCAGGGATGCAGCTCCTGTATGTAACCCTAATAAACTCATTGATTCACCAACAAGATTTGGGTGGAATTATTTTTCTGGGAGCCTATGGTGTCCCACCTATGGAAGACAGATATTTGTTTATTTCTTACCAGATGAAGCCACATAACAAAATTCTCGTAAATTTATTATGTTGCTTGTATCCCTAAAAAGGTTTGAATGAGTTACATTCACCATTCCAGCACAGAGGATGATCAGGGTAAGAGATCAAGAATTAGAATCTGTTACCCTGAACACGATCACAATAACAGGACATAGAAAAGTTGCTTGGTGCTTTCTTAAATATTCCAATTGGCTAGAAACAAACTAAAATTCCAGTACCCAATAAAACATTCAGGGGAGTGGGTGGCAGATCATTTCTTAGTTTGTGGGTTACAGTCATCTTGCTATAGAATCAGGAAACAATGTCATCTAAAGGCATTCACTTCCCTCAGCAGCACTCACACACAGTAATGCCAGGAATGCTGGAAGAAGCAGTTGCCTTCAAGAAATCTATGGAAATTCCAAGCCGCAATTTCCAGGTTATATTTTTAATCCGAAAACCTTAAATCAACAAAAATACTTCTAACTTTTAAACTTGTAAAAATATTTTTGTTATTATTTTTATTAACTTCAAATTCAAAGGACCTCATTTTAACAAACTTCCCTCTCCTCACCTTACCTCTGACAGTAGATTTCTAAACAAAACACCTCAGTTGGCAGGTGATATGCTGTTTGCATTCCATGTACCCCTGTTAAGGGCAGTATTAGTTTTCTCTCAAGGTTGTTGTAAAGATATGTGATTTTAAATCCTGCTCTTTTTTGTTTTCAGCTCTTCCTTTACCTCCTAAGATTTTAGGTAAATTACTGTTATTAAGCTCATAAAAGCTGCTAAAAATAACTGCTTCGTAGGACAAAAATTCATATATATTTTTTTCTTCCTCAGATATTTCAGAAATTTGGCCTAGAATAGATGTCTGTTTCTTCTAAATTGTAACAGAATTAAAATACCAAAAATGACTAATGTATCCATGAGCCTTTAATAACTCTGAAATTTACATAAACTAGGCTTCCCAAGTACTTAAAATGATAAACATCCAAAGATAATCTGAGCCACATCTGTCCTGTTTCCCCTATGAGTCTTAGTACATGAGTAAGCACTACCCAATGCCAAGCTACCATTGGCTTGCTTTTTACTCTTAAATGTGTTTGTTGAGCAAATGTGCCCCTCCCTCAGGCAACTAGCGCCAGGCCTCAGCTCAGCTCAGTTGCCACTGGAGCAGGAGGAATTATTTAAACACAAGAAATAGAGCGCTTGCAAATGACAAATCTTTGTCCGTGTTTTCGAGCATGGAGGCAAACATTGGCAGCAAACACCAGCAGCAATGAAAAGAATCACTTGGAATTTACTTTATTTTCCCCTCATTTAGAATCACTGAGGCAGTGATTGGTGCAGTCACCCAGAGGCAGCTACAACAGGTCCCTGCCTCCTGCTGGCAGATGCAGCCCATCTACCCCTCTAAGAGAGGATCTCAGAGGACATTCTACTCTGCCCACCACCACCAGAGAGAGAGCCTGGCCTATGGTTTTCCTTCCAGAAGCACCAGCCTCTGCTGCCTCTTCTCACACACACACACACACACACACACACACACACACACACACACACACACACACACACACACACACACACACACACGGTGTATTGCTGGGGGCGGGGGCGGGGCGGGGGCGGGGGCGGGGCGGGGCGGGGCGGGCTGGATGCCTTTATTCTTTCTCTCAGTGTTGGCTACTGCAGAGATTTAAGAAACTCCATATCTTTCCAAACAACGGAGTTTTGTTTGTTTTGCTTTCAGCAATGCCACATTTTTGTTTGCTGAGTAAACCATAAATCACACGTTACATAACATTCTCATGTTATCTTGTAAACAAACATTCCACCCTCTGTTAGTGGCTTTTGGGGTTATTAAAGGTTGACTTATATTTGGGCAGCACTTTATAATGTATGGAAATCATTTCACATACAATCTAATCTATCTCTACTAATAGCCCCCACATGAGACACCAAGACAAAAGTCCAATAATCTACCTTGAGAACTTAAGAGAAGATCAGTTCTAGTGCTAACAACACCAGAAAACTGACCTTTCCACCTCACTTGGTACTAGTTTCCTGTGAATCTTATAGAACTTTTTTTCATGTAAGAAAAACAAAAACTTAGAACAGAATATGGTGGTTTATGCAGATATTTATGTACAAGAACATATAAACTGCAAAAATAATGACTTTGTTTCAGCACAACATGAATGCACATTAGAAACCATTATGTCGGGCTGGAGAGATGGCTCAGCGGTTAAGAGCACTGCCTAGTGCTCTTCCAAAGGGCCTGAGTTCAATTCCCAGCAACCACATGGTGGCTCACAACCATCCACAATGTGATCTGGTGCCCTCTTCTGGAATGCAGGTGTACATGCAGATAGAGCACACATATGCATAAAATAAATAAAATAAATCTAAAAAAAAACATTATGTCTGGAAATATCACTAAAAACTCCTCAAAACACTATCAGTCCTTGAGTGATCAACAACCACCACATTTAGTTTGCTTTCCTTACAGCAAGCAATGTGGTATGGGTCTGAGTTTCATTTCAGGAGAAAGAAAGTTGCTGTAGAGAAGGTTGTTTGGGGTCAATTTGATCAAGTATGATCAGTGCATATGTGTGTGAGTATTAGAACTTTAGAAAATTTCCTATGGTGTATGATTTGCTTTCCTTACCTTGCTTTGACCTACAGAGAAGGGGTCCTTTAATGAAATGGAGATCCATCCTGCCCCTTTGTGACTGCTTTTCCATTTGGTGTGCAGTCAACTGTATATTTAATACAAACATTGCTTCAGGATTTCCTGAGCAGATAAGAAGGAGCTGGTGTTTGGGTGCAGAGCAGAGAGAACCTGCACACAGGTAGCCCAGTGAATTCAGCTTAGTGAATAACTATCATTATGAGTATAATTAATAATTATCTTGTGCCAGTGGAGAATTGTACTAATTGGTAATCTCTTCTCTTAAAAGTCCTAATATTTTATTTCTGCTTATTTCTAACTATCAAGTGGAATGCTAATGGAAATTTGGGTGACTGGTATTGTAATAATTATTACTGTAATCACATTCAGCAGCTAACCTCTAATTTAAAAAAATCAGATGATGTAGAGAATTGGCTACACAGAGTTGTGTTTCCAATAATATATCTTATTGGAAAAATTATTTTCTCCAACAGAAAGCCTTTGAAGATCAGATTAAAAACTATATGGAGATATTGTATTTCTAAGAAGGTGTTTTCCATGGCAATATATAGGTTAATTGCATATTCATCAGGTGATGGAGTTTTAGGATAAACATGCATTAGCATGTAGTAAGTGCCATCATTTTAATGGAATTATAATATCCTTCTTTTACAATTATGTGCAGGTCAGTCTTAGATGTTCAGTGGGTAATGAAAGTAGAAATGCAAACCTGGATTTTCTTGCTGAGCTCTTAAAAGCAATCAGAGAAATATATCCATATAGTTTTTAAAATACTGAGTTGTATGGCTAGGGAATGGTCATTTTTTCTTTATATTTCTGAGAATTTTCAAAAATCGTATTTATATGTATTTGAATATATATAGATATGCACTCAAATATGTGTCTTTACACACATATATTTGTGTATATGGTATGTATATATCTATCATCCCAAATATCTGTTCAAATTATCTTTGATGATGAATGATCCTCACACATCAGCAAGTAAAAGCACAAAAGCTGTCAATAGCTGCATGTATGTCCATCTTCATGTGGATAGAAATGAACAGAGAATAATCTTCTAAAATAACAAATTTGAGTGGTAATTTGTACTATTGTCTAATTTTGCATCAACCTAACACATAGCACATTTTCATCCATTTGGTCAGAAAGCCTTGTCTGGAAATGGGTAGCTAGGAAATACTTAATCATTGCGGGCCATACAGTACATTGCAACTATTCAATTCTAATGTTCTAAAGCACTGACAACAATACATAAAACAATGTGTGGGCGTGTCTTTGCTCATTTAAACAAATGTTAGGCTGCATGCAGTCAGCAGTCCCTAGTTTGCCAGCCTCTGATATACTAAAACTGCTCATGAGCATTTCATGTATATCAAAGGCTATTCCAAGTACAAGAAGTATAAAAGTCAATAAGAATATTTCTTTTGTCATCTTCCACACTATTAAATAATTGCATAATACATTTATAGTGATATGCTAAGGGATACAATGAGTTCATATTTACTTGACTTAAGTTCAGAGTTTGAAGAGTTAGATTTCTATCAGTGGCAATAACTATGAGATAATTAGCATATGGACCATCAAAGTACATAGAAAGTGTGAGTAGGAGTTAAGTAGTAAATACAAATTTTAAGTAATTTTTTATCAAGATGGCATTATTTTGAGATGTTCAGCAATAGTTCTATTGACAGGCAAAGATTGTGAAAAACTAGGGCATGGCCAAGACCCAGTTAAAGTCCAGGAAAAACACTGATACGTAAGTAAAAGTTAATGACTATAAGCTTGAAAAGCTGGATTGGTCTAGACCATGGGCCCATTTCCGTGTTAAAGACTAGATTTTTTTTTTCTGTGACAACTGATATAGAGAACATGGAGCTTTACAGCACATTAGAAAGCATCAAATGCCGTGATAGTATCTGATAAGAGGAATGGGTGTGGAGACAAAAGAGAAAATTGGTTGGGCGAGGAAAGCTTTACCAGACTACAATTCAAGGCTACAGTTTTCAGTGAGATAAAACATTTTAAGATATTATGAGGATCTGGGCCAGGTTGCTGTTCAGGGTTAAAGAGAATGAGAGTTTCAAGATTTTTTCTGACTTTTAAAATCTAAACAGTACTGAAACATCTTGGCCTAAAATACCTCATCCTACTGAGTGAGCTTACTGTCAAGTTTGTTGTCTATAGATTATTGAAAATTAACTGAAGTAATTTTCCTTGGAATAAATAAAGACAATAAGGCTGAGGAGGAATCCAATTTTATCTGTGATGTTTTGTGATTTCTTATTTTAAAATGACTTGAATGCAGGGTCAACATTAGTACAACTACATAGGTGTATTCTTTAATTGCAGTCAGATATCTTGGAGGCCAGCAATATGTTTTTAAAGTAGTTTCATTTTGAGAACATATCTGTTTATTTCAAGCCAACTTGCTGTCACATGTTCTCTAAACTTGTGTATATTTAAGTAAAGTATGAGTACAGGCATATTTACTTAAGGTACATCATCTTCAATTAGCCATTGTTATTCAGTTGAAGGTTTCTTATTATCACAATAAATAAGAAACTTCTATGGTCAAATTTTGACCAGTAGTATTAATATAAAAAAGCAATTAATGAAAAGAGAAGCCATGAATTTGAAAGAGAACAGGAGTGGTATATGGGATGATTTGGAGAGAGAAAAGTAAAGAAAAAACATTGTAATTGTAATCCAAAAACTAAAAAGATGTCAAAAATGTTGCGATTTTGCTCCATAATCTGGACAATGCTTTGAGGCTAATGAAGAGTGATCTCATTCATGGAGTGGAGAGATGTCTCTGTCAAAATACTGGAGATTGTATGAATTATGAGCACAAACAAAATGGCCCACATGAATACTACTCAAAAGATAAAGAAACTTTTCACCGAAACAATGCCATCTGGGAAAACAGAGTGGACTCGTGAGAGGACTGAGTCCCGTACATCTCTTCCCCAGTTTTGCCCGACATCTCATGGAGGCTGCTCTTTGTTGTTTCCCTTGGAGATCATGCAGGAATCAACTGCCAAGCATGCCTTACACCTCCATGCCATCTAATTATAGCCTGCAACACTCCAGAGTGCTGACAGTGCTGAGCTATGGACTCTTGACACTCTCTAAAGCTCTTAATTATCTTTTCACATAAGGCCCTTTCAGACCTGTCAACTTCTTTGTATTGTTCATGAAGAGAAAAAAAAAAAGCATAGGAAGATTTCAGGACTCTGCAGTCAGAACAAGCTTGCAGTTACATCTGAGAGCACCCCTCTCTGAATTCACACACAAACAAGAAGGGGTATGCAACACAGGTGCAGTGACTATTTTTTATTTCAGTTTGCAGTAGGAATGCCTAAACTTAGGCAAAGTGAAATGAAGCCAAACTTTAATCAACATGCCCCTGAAGTCATAGTTAATCTTTTCTTCATTCAATTGTGTATCACACATATATGTACACACAAGTGTATAATACACACACACACACTAAACCTATAAACAATGACTGAAATAGTTTGTAGAATTTTGTTCAAACCTCAGTTTTTACATTTTCAAAAACCTATTTACCATCATTATCATATGTGTGTGCATGATGTGTGTGTGAGCACACGTGGCACAGCATCTGTTTGGGGAGCAGAGGACAGTTACTTCTCTTCTTCCACCTTTATCTGAGTTCCAGAAATTGAACAGAGTTCACCAGGCTTGCCGACTAAGTCATCTCACTGGCCTCCAAACCTCAGTTTTGAACTCATTATGTGATTAGACAGTTTCAAAGAACTTCCTTGGCTGGTGTGAGCAAAGTCAAGTTCAATGGACCTCTCACGCCCTCTACCATGCCAGGCCTTCGATTCTAATGTTAGTCATGTCCTACCTTGTTCTTTTATTCATCTTCAGCTTGTTGAAATACGCAAGCAAATAGAAGCATTTTAGTATCGAATCTGATACTAAAATGAACAGCACAGAGTTTAAATTTTTCTTATTAAACAGGAAAACAGTGAAACTCCACAAATGTTCAGGAATGCACAAACTAAATGCATGGGAGTATAAGTAAAAACAGGAGAGAAAAAAATACAGTGATCAGAGGAACATTCAGCATTTAAAACCCAAGATTATGATTTTAGAATTGCAAGATAGATTTCAATTCAAGCACATTTTCTCTCAGATGGTGATTTTAGTTCCATTTACCAGAGATGATGTTTAAAAATAGAGCAAGAGGCATGATCATTAATAATATTAGTAGTAGACCCAAGAATAAAATTCAGGTCCCTTTCATGGCCAATGAAGGCCCTACACAATAACCTTACACAATAAAATAAAGGGTGCCATGCAGACCAAGTTCAGAGCAGAGCTCGGTGTCTCACTGTGGGCTGCTGAACTCATTGTCTTGGTCTCAGACATCAATTTCTACTCAGTAAGTTTAGAAGAATGGCATATAGCTGATAAGCTTGCAGAAAAGTCCAAATGTGGAAATCCACGTAAAGCACAGGCAACACTGGCTACTGTGGTTTTCAGCCTTAACTTCTTTCACACAAAACCTGCTGGGATATATAAAAAAAAAAAAAAGGGACACAGTATGCAAGAAGGAAATTCTCAAAGAACAAATTTTTAAAAAGACATGGAAATCACAACAAAGTGACCAAACCATCAAATCATCAAATGTAGCAACTCCAATATTATAATTGTCTCAGCAATTGGTTCAGAATAAAGATAAGTCCCATCATCATAATAATGACTATGGTCACTCATATCACACTATAATAAAAAACCAAGGACCTGTGTAGCTGAGAACATCAATTCCATTCCCAGAACCATTATGGTTGATCACAGGACCTAACATCATCTTCTGGTTTCTACGAGTACTGCACAGTGTGGTGCATAGACAAAACACCAATAAATATAAAATAAAAAATAAAAGGTTTAAAAAAATGAATCACAGTCATTTTAAGAATGAATGCAGACATACAGTCTCCTGCTGCCTGCAGATCAAGATGTAGAACTCTCAGCTCCTCCAGCACCATGTCTGACTTCACACTGCCAGTGCTTCCTGTCATGATGATAATGGACTAAAGTTCTGAAACTGAAAGCCAGTTCCAACTAAATGTTTTTCTTTATACGAGTTGCTGTGGTCATGGTGTCTCATCAAAGTAATGGAAACCCTAACTAAGACAGAAGTTTTTACCAGGGACTGGGGTATTGCTGTGATAGGCCTGACCATGATTTTATTTATTTGTTTGTTTGTTTGTTTGTTTGTTTATTTATTTATTTATTTTGGAAGAATGTAGATTTTGGAATTTTGAGCTATGAAAACAGTGGAATGCTTCTAATAGTAGTAGAAGTATGGAAGACGGTGGTGTTGAGGGTGATTTGAACTCTGTAGGTCTGGCTCAAGATGTTTCAGAAGAGAAGAATTTTTGTAGGTTGACTAGAGATTATTCTTGTAATATTTTGGTGAAGAATATGAATGCTTTTGCCCTTGTCTGAAGATTCTTCTTGAATCTTCTACTTGAAGATTCTGATAGACTCTATCCTGAGATTTACTCTTATGAAGAGTATTTTAATGAAATGGAGCAAACTGAGCAAGAAAAAACACAAAATGTATGGTTCAAGGATTAAAGGGGCACTATAGGAAGCTTAATGGAACTAAATCCTGTGTTCAAGGAGATAAACAGATTAACGATATTAAATGTAATTAAGGGAGTGGAGGCCTTGGGGCAAGATCCTACCTAGCTAAGATTCCATCTTGTGAAAAGAAATTAAACAAAAGCTTAGGTCCATCTCTCCAGACCCTAGAATATATTTTGTTATACAAACAAGATCACTAATACAGGTTGTTTTGAGATGAGTCTCCACATATCTGTCTTACTTACAAAATAACTAACATATTTTGCAATGCTCACAACATGGGGAATGGTATAAAGAAACAGGACATGAGGATAATTTGGCTTAATTCTATCTGCTGATAGAACTTATTGTAAGGTAATTCAAAACTTATTAAAATGTACATATTGAACTTTGCTACAATGAAAACTCAATAGAACTATTTAGAGTAAAAGAAATCCAAGTAGAGTTAAGGGAGCCCCTTGTTTCTCCTGTCTGGAACATCACTTGAAAGAGTGGACATTTCAGTCCCTCCTATCAGTGCCAAAAACAAACTAAATAAAAATTTTAGAGGTCTCATGTGAACTTAAAGCAGATTTTAAGTTGTCATTTCTATCTAAAACTTTATCTAATCTGCACTCAACATATTTTCCAAAGTATTGGTCTCATATAGAATTTTAAAACTGACTGCACAATTTTCAATGATGATCTTCTTTGCTTTGTTTACTAATCTGGATTCATTTGTAGTACCATTGAAAAGCAAGAACACACAAAAAGAAAAAGCACATTTAATTTCATCTCTAGATATCACTGACAATCAACTTTTGAAAATTTTAGAGATGATAACAATTTTTTACATAAAAAATCCTAAAGATTCTACCATGAAGCTTCTACAGCTGTTAAACACTTTCAAAAAGTAGGAGGATACAAAATTAACACAAAAATCAGTAGTCTTTCTATACACAAATGACAAGAATACTAAGAAAGAAAGTAAAATTATACCTTTAACAATAGACTCAAAATATTTATGTGTGTGTGTGTGTGTGTGTGTGTGTGTGTGTGATGGGATAACTATAAGTAAGTGAAAGACTTGTTTAATAAAAACTGAAGAATGACAGAAATTAAAAAGGCACCAGAAAAATGAAAATCTCTCCTATGCTCCTGGTTTGGTTGCACTAATACTGTAAAAATATCCATCCTACCAAAACCAGTCTATAAATTCAACACAATCTCCATACAAATTCCAACACAATTCCTCACAAAATTTGAAAAGAAATATTCAACTTCATATGAAGACACACACACCTAAAACAATCCTGAATAACAAAAGAACTACTGGAGGATTCACTGTCCTAGATTCCAAATCGAATTACGAAGCTATAAAGACAGAATGGGACAGTCATGAAGACAGACATGGTAATCAATGAAATATATTTGAAGACCAAGACATAATTTCAAACTCTTAGGACACCTGATTGTTTTTAAACAACAAAACAACAAACCCCACAAAAATATGCACCAAAGAAAGGACACCATCTTTGACAAATGGTGCTGGTCACACCAGATAGCTTCATGTTAAAGAATGAAAACAGATCCATACTTATCACCATGCACAAAATTCAACTTTAAGTAAACCAAGACCAGAGAAGTAGATATCCTGAATCTAACAGAAGAGAAAGTAGAAAATATGTATGAATCCATTGGCAAAGAAAGGGGCTATCTGAACAAGACACTGCTAGTATAGGCACTAAGAACAATAATTAATAATAATTCATAGGACCTCATGAACTTTGGTGAAGCAAAAGTACACCATTGTTCAAGCAGAGAAGCAGCCTACAAAATAGGGGGAAAATCTTATCAATTATATACCAAATAAATGGTTAGGCTCTAGAATATACAAAGAACTTTAAAAAACAGAGGCCTCCCATTGTCATGGGGCACAGGCAGGCAGAAGACACCCAGAGATTCACCCACCACATGGCCTATCCACAGTAGGAGCACTATAATGTTCAAGTATGTGGTGGAGAGGTTGGAAAGAAAGAGAAACAGAGCAGTTTGAGCATTATGAAGAAATGTGGAACTGGAGATGCAAGGATGAAGAGAAATAGTTTGATGTGAGTAGCTTACCCTGCCACATGAGGCAATGGTGAAATTCTTGCCCCTGGTGCCACTGAGGGCCATGTCTGGGTTCCTGGCCATAAAGCATCAGGACTCTGTGTCCATGTCTGTGGCTCTTATTACCACCAAAGGCCATGCGGATGTCCCTGGTTTGGGCTGCACTCTGAGACCATGGTGATGTCTAAGGTCTGTACACAACTGATTCTATCCCTCACTGACTGCAGCACTGGGTAGCACAGTGGAGCTTGTGCTGGTGGCAGGAGTGTAGATGAACCAGCCCCAAGAGCATGATAATGGCAGAGCTGGCACAGCTACTCAGCTATCATGTGGTGTTATGGAGGAAGAAATGCCCTCCCCTCCCTTACTCCTCACCACCTGCAGCAGGCAGAAGAGCTGACCTGGAGGTCATGGGAGCAGGAGAGCAGTTCCAGCCCCTCATTAGCTGCAGCATTCTAGAGAGCAGGCCCTGTACCTCTCCTGGACAGCACATTAGAGTTGGCCCTAGTGGAGTAGTGATGGGTGAGCCGGTCCCAAGTACATGAGAGCAGGAGAGCTGACTCTGCCCATTGCTGGCTGTAGTACTGTATGAGCTAGCCTGGACTGTGCTGGAGAACTCACCCTGGTGATATGGGTCTGGAAGATCTGATGGACTGACCAACTCAGCTACCACCCAGGCCCAGACTTAGGCCATTGAGTTGTCCCACCCCAAAATCTACCCCATCTATGAACTGCTGGAGCATGTGAAGGGGCCGGTCCTACAGATCCAAACCTGAAAGATCTCCATGGCACAGGGCAACAACATAATATCTGTGAGTCCCGGTGAGAATCCAGTATTGATAGTGGAGCAGGAGCCAGAGGCCTCAAACCGTCTCAAAACTGACTCACTGCAATGAACACTTGCACGTAAGATGTAAAGACAAAAGGATATACTGTCAGACATACTGTGACACACTACAGCTTCCACAGCATGATGGTTTTGTTTCCTTTTGTTTTGTGGAGGAGGTTGTAAGGGTGGGGGTCAAATACATAGGGACAGTAAGATGAGGGGATTGCACTGTATGATGTGATATTCACAAAGAATCAGTAAAAAAGTTTTTTTAAGAACCTTAAAATAAGTGAAATCAAGAAAACAACTCAATTAAAAAATGAAATGCAGAACTAAGCAGAGAATTCTCAAAAGGTGAAAAATAAATAGCTGGAAAACAGTTTTTTAGATGTTCAACATCCTTAGCCATCAGGAAAGTGAAAACTAAAACTACTTTGAGATTTTTATCTTACTCTAGTCAGAATAACCAAGATCAATAAAGAAAATAACAGAATGTGCTGGAAATTGAACTGCTGGTAGGAATGAAAACTGATAAAACTCCTATGGAAATCAGTGTGAAGTATTCTTTTTAAAAATTGATAATAGAGCTACCACAAGATCCAGCTATGCCACTTTTGTGCATATACTCCAAAGAGTCTATATTCTACTACTTGCTCATCCATGTTCATTACTGCTAATCATAATAACCAGAAACTGGAAACAGCCATATGTCAATCAACTGATGCCTGCATAATGAAGTGTGTTACATTTACACAATGGAATATTATCCAGTTGTTAAGAAAAGTGAAATTATATGGTAAATAATAGAATCCTCATGATTAAAGTAATCTAGACTCAAAAAGGCAAATACTGCATGTTTTTTCTTATGTGAGGAATGTTAGCTTTTAATGTTTAGATATATGTGTTTCAATCCAAATAACCACAGAGGTTAAGTAGCTACCTAAGGGGCCATGGGGGCAGGAAGATCTTGCAAGGAAGAGGAAATAGAATATAATGTTATAAAGAGACAAAAGGGAAACTGGAATTAGGATTAGATAGAGGAATGGTAAGGGCTCGAGTGTACACAGAGACAATAAATACTAAATGCCTTTTGAAAAGCCATAACAAAAATTACTAGTGTATGTTGAGGTAATCTAAGTGCACTGTGTACAGATTGTCTTTGTATTATTCAAATTCTGATTCCTGTACCAACTGGTTACAAGCTGAACTTTGGTATTGTTATTCTTTGGCTGCATCATATTTTATAAACTCTCCCTCTAACACCTTTAGATTGATTTAATAAAGAGCTGAACAGCCAATAGCTGAGCCAGTAGAGGATAGACAGGACTTCCAGCAGAGATAAGAACTGAGGGAAAAATCAAATTTGGAAAGATTCACCAGCCATATGCAGAGGAAGAAACAGGGTGCTGGGACTGAGAGACTGAGGAAAGGTAGCAAGCCATGTGCAGAAATTAGATTAGTATAAAAGGGATAATAAGTTAGGAGCTAGTTGGAGAACAAACCCAAGCTAAGGCCAAGCTTTAATAATAAATATAAAAAGCTCATCCTGAGTGAGCTAACCCAGACTCAGAAAGAAACATGGCATCTACTCACTTATAATTGGATTTTAACTATATAGTACAGGATAACTATCCTACAACCAATACACCAAAAGGATCAGGAACATAGACTTTGTTACCTATTAAGGGGACAATTTGCCCTGGGAGTGCCACCATGTTGGCCCCCAGTGCAAGAGGAAGCTCTTAGCACACATATGATTGGTGAACTGAGAGGGGCTGATATGTAGGGACACTCCACATTAGAGGAGGAGTGGGAAGGGTTGGAGAGGGAGGAGAAGGTGGGAGGATGGAACTGGGATGGGTGGAATGAGGGCACCCTGATACACCATGATGGAGAAGTAACTTGAAGCAATAAACAAACAAAAAGTCTCTCTGTCATTACTGAGACGTGGCAGTCCAACAAATCCAGTTATATTTGGCTCCCAGTATATATAAATGTAGAACTCTCCTAAAATATATGCATATATGAAAAGAATCTAAATAAAATCACTACATTATGGAGAAATGAGACCCCAATAAGATGTTATTCCACTCAATAAAAGGCCCAGTGCCAGGAGCTTGTTGAGTTGTTAGTCAAAGAGATCCTTTCAATCATCTCCTGAAAACAAACATCCAAGTATATTATTTACTCTCCACAACCTGATTGTAAGTCTCTGTTGCTGAAGACACAGCTTCTTATGTAACAAAGCAGGGAAAAATAAAGCTGGTGCCCAACTAGATGCTCTGCTCTTACTGATTAGCATTCATGGTGCTGGAAAGTTCTTCTCAGGCTACCAGAGGAGAAAAGTAATCAACAGCTTCATCTAACTATAAATCCTGTTATGTACAATAGAGTCCTACCTGCCAGACATACTACTACAATAATGGTACAAAGAAAACAGGAGTAACCAATCACTTTTTTAAAAAAAAATGTATTTAAGGCCTACTCCATGAGATACAACCCATACCTGACACTACTAAAATGTTCAAGAACCTGAGACTAGATAAGACATGGGTCCTAAGGGGAAACTTCTATTGTTATTCTACTAAAGACATTAAAGTGACTCCTATAACATAGGACAGAGAATCATTCAACTTTCATTAGAGAAGTTTCTTCTTGCAGTAGATGATAATCAAAACAGAAACCCATAAGTGGACAATATAAAGAGAATGAGAGACTTTGGAGCACTCTTTCATAAATAGGATATCTTTTTTTAATATTTATTTATTACTTCAGGTTACATCTCCATATCAGTGTCCTCTTTCCTCCCCTCCCAGTCCCGCCCTCCCATCCTCTACCCCCTATCAATTCCATCACACTCCTCTGGAGTTGAGTGCCCCTACATACCAGTCCCCCACCCCAGTTCAGCAGTCATATGAGGGCCAAGAGCCTCCTCATATACTGTGGGCCTACATGGCAGCATCAGTAGGGAAAAGTGTCTCATTGATAGGAAACAAAGTCTATGTTCCTGTCCCCCTTGATGCATTGGTTATAGTATAGTTATCTTGTAAAATAAAATCCGATTATAAGTGAATAGATCCCATGTGCATCCTTCTGAGTCTGGGTTAGCTCACTCAGGATGAGCTTCTCTAGTTCCATCCATTTGGCTGCAAATTGCAGGATTTCATTGTTTCTGATAGCTGAGTAGTATTCCATTATGTAGATGTACCACAGTTTTTTAATCCATTCCTTGGTTGAGAGATATCTGGGTTGTTTCCAGTTTCTAGCTATTACAAATAAGGCTTCTATGAACATAGATGAGGAAACTTCCTTGTGATTTGGTGAGGAATCATTTGGATGTATACCCAGAAGTGGTATGGCTGGGTCTTGAGGTAAAACTATTCCAAGTTTTCTAAGATAACGCCAGACTGACCTCCATAGTGGTTGAACACGCTTGCACTCCCACCAGCAATGGAGGAGTGTTCCTCTTTCTCTACAACCTCACCAGCATGTGCTGTCATTTGAGCTTTTGATCTTAGCCATTCTGACAGGTGTGAAATGGAATTTCAGAGTTTTCTTGAGTTGCATTTCTCTGATGATTAAGGATGCTGAGCATTTCTTCAAGTGTCTCTCAGCCATTAGGGATTCCTCCTTTGTGAATTCTCTGTTTACCTCTGTTCCCCATTTTTTTGATTGGATTATTTGGTTTCTTGGCATTTAATTTCTTGAGCTCTTTGTAAATTTTGGATATTAGCCCTCTGTCAGATGTGGGGTTTGTGAAGATTTTTTCCCAATCTGTAGGCTGCTGTTTTGTTTGAATGACAGTGTCTTTATTAAACCCCTAGAAGCTCAAGGATCTATGCAGAAGAGAAAGCAGAAAGATTGTAAGAGCCAAAGGTGGTGGATGACTTCAAGGAAACGGTATTTTCCAGATATATCAGGACTGATACATGTATGAACTCACAGAGACTGACAGCACAGACTCAAACCAGATAAAAATCCCAGCACTGAAAAGGAAAAATCAGCTTCTTCCAATAGAGCATCATTGGGTATTAACTACACTTCAGGGCACACTCATCCCTGGGAGCAGTAAACCAACACAAAAGGAACTCTCTGGGTTTTTTTTGTTTGTTTGTTTTTTATTTGTTTGGTGGCATTTTGTCTTATTTTTGATATTGAAATTAGATTTTTGTTTGTTTTTAGAGAGAAAGAGAAAAACTTGAAGTTTAATAGGTAAGAAGGTATGGAGGATATGGTAGGAGTTGGGAGAGAAGAAAGAATATAATAAAAATATATTATTTGAATTGTTTAAATAAAAAATAATCAAATTTGTGAAAATAAAAGATATATATACAAAAAATAACTAAAGTATTATACAACCAAAATTAAACTTGGTTTTAGAAAAACCCCTGAATTTAATCTTTGAGTATTGGCAAATCATCCATAGATCAAATTGTTCTTCTCAGCCAACCCCAAAAAAGCCATTCTTTCATGATAAATGACTCCTTTTCTAAATTAGAATAAATACCAGTTTTCTCCTTTATTATCAACTCATACAATTAAGATACAATTTAATTAAGATCATTTTATTAGCATATTCATAGTGCTACTTAGAAGCTACAATCCATAAACACCCACTTACTTCACACAAACACACATTTGAACAGGATCCCCTGTGGTCTATTGTGCTATTTTAGATATTTTTTTAAAAAGATCACTGACATGATTATACATTTACAATGTTTATAAATATAAAATAACAGATGTACTTTTATTATGAATATATAAGCTTTTATCATAAATATGTGCTCTTCATTATAAACATAATTAGCATAATGTATATTCCAAATACATACTTAGAAATATGTCTAAACATGTATATGAAAACACATTTTAAAAGCAGAGTTTATCACCATATCCTTAAAATGTTAATGTTATGTCTTTTTAAGTCTTTGTAGAACAAGAATGACAGTGTCAGTAAGAAGATACAACTGCTCTCTGCTCTCATTTGCTCTACTCTGACTAGCCTTGCTCTTTCGCTACCCTTTCCCACTGCCCTTCTCCTTTCTCTCTCTCTCTGTCTTTCATAAGGACACAGGTGATGAACACATATTTCATTTCTTCTACCTAATACATTTTCTGGTCTTAGGGAGCTGGATTAAACACACTCTGCTTCCAGTTTGAATTCTTCCCATGTTAGCTATCTAACTTTAGCAAATTATTCAACCTCCTATAGACACAGTTTCTTCAGCTCTAAAAGGAAGCAAATGACACAACTTCTCAAGGTTGTGAAGCTCGGGGCATTTTATACTGAGGTGTCAAAAATGGTGGAGCTTATTGCACAATTATCTTTGATGATACCTCCAAGTTAGTTTACCAACTTGATTACCATTCATTACAGATTTATAATTACTGAAAGTAGTGGGGAAAACTATTCACTTGACAATACTATTCATTCAATATTTTATCACATCAAGAGATTCAGAAATGTCTGTGTAGATACAGTTTTGAAAATATGTGAGCATATCATATTTATCACTAAATGAAATAAGTCTTGTTTCCCTACCAAAGGAAGAGTACAACTTTCTCTAATTTTAGGAAGTCAAGCACATTTTCAAAATATTCCCCTGAGAAGTAAAGAGAGTGAGAATTCAGAAATGGAACTCACTGATCTTTTTCTTTAAGACAGTTTCACTATACAGCCCAAACGCAGAATCCTTCGGCCTCATGTGCCCTTCTAACTGCTTGGAATCACACCCAACTTATCTTAGTCTTTGGGTCTAAGAACATCAAAACTTTCATGTTGGCAATTTCATATTTTGGTCATTAACTCTATTTCCCAGACCAATTCAGGGCTGTATTCTCAGTGGAAACTCCCTAGCCATGCTTTGTCGAAAACAAAAATTGAACCAGCCTTGCCTGCCTTGAGTCAATATAGTGAAGCTTGTCTGTTTCAAGCTTAGTTTCCAGATCTACTGCACCTTCAATAGAGGAGTTGCTCTGGTAGGAATCTACTGCCTTCCTTTGAAGTAGATGGAGATCTATTTCTAATTGTGATGTATTCCAAATTCCTAGGGTTGCTGTGAAAATGCTTTGGTGTGAGGTTCCTAATTCCAAATTCTAGCTCTCAAATTATATTACATTTGCTTCATCTTGATTCTAAAGCTATTTCATTTTCTTAACTGAATTTCCTGAGGTGAAATGGCAAGTTTTAAGTCTCCTTTCTCACAACTGAGGTCAGAACAAATGGAGCAACCATCTCCTTTTCCCTGAGATCCTTCCTACCAGCAACCACAGCTGGATTGCTGGGATCCTTAGAGTGACCACAGCTGGATTGCTTCCCCGCTTTGGATTCAGAAGAAGGACCTTGGTCTGTCCCTAATTTGGCACTTCCCTGAAAAACTTCTGCTGGCAAAGGATTAGATGTTATTTTGTTTTTTCCACAAATTTTTTTTCTTTTAAACACAGCATACTTTTTCTCCATGAGCTACACTGCCTCTAAATCAATCCATCCACTGGAACACCCAGCCTGCTTTTCAGTGAGAGAGCATCCAGATCTGCCAGCACCATCAGGATAATAACTTACATCTGAGGCTGCTGTGTTCCCATCCCTTTAATGTGACTGAGCACACAAGTATAAATATGCCAGACGAGGGAAAATGTTCAATTATTTTATTGCATTATTCTACAGTGTACATCATGTCTCCCCAGGCACTGAAAATAGCCCTAGAAAGCCACAAATAAGATGCATCCTGTGATCATCAAAACAAGAACAAAATACACAGTATGCCCTTGGTTTGTGGCTGAATACGCTCCAGTAGAAGATTATTGCCTCTCTCATCTAGAGCCTGCTTCTTTTATGTTATATAAATTAATTACACATAGAAATACTTCCACAATGAGATACAATGCTGATTTCCTGAGAACAAAGCTCACAGGAAATCCCCAGATTTATTTGGGGAGACATTGATGTGGAATTACTCCACCTTTTATTTAGTTACAACTCTGAAATACAGCAACAAAATCTTGTACATTGTAACTCTCACTGCCAATCTTGTTTGAGAAGAAAGGAAAGAAATGGGGGGTGGGGTGGAGAGATGGCTCAGCTGTTAAGGACACTGGGTCCTCTTCCTAGCGCCCACATGGGAGCTCACAACCATCTGTGATTCCAGTTCTTGGAGATCCAACACAATTTTCTAACATCATCCCACACCAAGTACACTGGTCATTCACAGATATATATGCAGGCAACACCCTACATATAAAGTAAAAATAAATAAACCTTTAAAAAGTGAAAAAGGGTAATAAACAAAAATCTTGAGTTTAGTGATGTAAATATCAAAGAAAAATTAATATCTGGGGCAACTGGACTTGTTAATTAGTTTTCCCCCCAGAGAATACATTTTAAAGCATTTATTAAGTATTATTGGCTTACTGTAAATTATTTATAATATTAAAAAGAGCAGAGTTTCTGCTGTATGGACAGACTTTCTAAAGTACCTGGTCTCAATTTGAGATACTGACTTGAATTAAACATGAGGCAAACTTTGGGGACAATATACTGTACTCCATGGTACCCCAGTTACTCCTCCCATACTGTTCAGAGAAACAGCCTACAAACTGAATCACAGGAAGTCAAAATGCTTATCAACATCACCCTAATAACCACAAATTAGAAATGATTGAACAATAACCTTTAGAAGCCTTGGCAGACAACTGCAGGAAGAAGATGCTGAATGAACATGTAGACTGAAAGGAAGTGGATACCAGCCATGGGAAGATACAGTGATGAGCAGGGTCCTGAGGTCCTGCAAAGATGGCCACCAAGGGCAACCAGCCCACAATAGTCCCTGTGGTGGGTAGCTTTGATGTCAGATTACCACAAACTAAAATCATCTGAGGGAAACCTCAACCAAAGAATTGTCTTGATTGCTTTAATTAGTGTGGGAAACCCTCTCCAAGCATGGGCAGAACCTTCTGGTATAGGAGAAAAAAAAAGGCCATGGTAGAGTATTATTCACCTGTTCTTCACTTGCCTTCCCTTTTGTTGCTGAATCTGTGGCCGCTGCTGCTGCTGATTCCCTCACAGCTACCATGTAAGTGATAAAGCTGCAAGCATCCAGCAACTGCCTAGGCATCCAGCCCCTAGCACCCAGCAATCATCATATCCTCATCTTCTCAGATGGGAGACAACCTGTTGTTACTGTTTTAGCATAAACTGATTAAATAAATTATTCTAATGCCAACATTCATCCTATTGGTTTGTTCCTCTGGAGAACCCTGACCAACAGGATGATTGTATGCATTAAAATAATTCTTACTCAGTCTGATTAATATAACAGAAAATTGAAAAGAAGTATAAGCAAAAAAGAAGAGAAGAAGAAAAACAACAGCAACAACGGAGGAAGATTTTGAAGGGGGCACACTTCAATGGATCTTTGCGAGTGGGCATTTCTGTCAGGAAGCCATGAAGCCAAGCATTAAATTTTCAGAAAGGTGAAACCTAGTGTGCTACAAAACAAAGAACTGGGAGGAAACTGTAACTAGAGAAGAGCAAACATGATTCCTAGTCTTATAGATGTGACTATGCCCTAGTGAAGGACTTTTGGAAATTGGAGAAAAATTCCAAATTAAATTAAAAGCCTTTGGGGCTTTCCATTATGCTGTATAGAGTGTGTAATTACTGAGTAGTTCTGAATAGGAAATAGACTTTGCCAGCTTTTAGTTTAGGATAAGCCTGTAAACAAATGTGGAGTATGAACTTGCAACAAAAGTAACTGAAATAGTAGAAGGAAGACAAAAGGATAATATTTAAAATGTCCAGGACAACACAAAGATTTTTTACTTAAGATGTTAAGTGTTCCTCTCACTAAACACATGAGGTTGAATAAGGTTGAGCTGGAACGATGGCTCAGTAATAAAGAGCTAGGCTCACAGGCAAATATATAAGAAAGAAGTTTTATTAATTTAAAATTTGGAAGTTCAAAGTCCAAGATCTGGGACTTCTTATGTTTATTCTTTGGTAAGGGCATCAAGCCAGGTGGCATCCTGGTAGAACTACAAGAGTGACCACATAATGAGAAGGGATGCCCTAGTTAATTCAAGGGTGAGTCTGTACTCTTACAATTCCCTCTGCTGAGAAACACTAATTCACCACATAATATAAATGCCAATCACTTCAGAAGGCCACATCCCAAATAATCTAATTACCTTGCCCTAGGCCACATCTCTTTAAGGTTCCATTACTTCTCACAATCCTCACACTGAGAACTAAGTTTCCAACACACTGACCTCTAGAGAGTACACACACTCAAACCACATCCAAACAGTAGCAAGACAACTCAGACAACAACAGCAAAGTGGCAATTCATATGAGTCTCCTAAAATTTTAACTTCTGAATGATTTTGAAAATGTGGAAAATGAAGAAACATCTGGTGACACAGAAAACAAAATATGCAAGAGGAAAGGCTAGAGAATTGTTTGATTATGTAACAACCAGTCCCAGGAAATTCCTCCTAGGGAGCACATAACTCACACCATCTTGTATATTTCACTGTACCTGCTTAGCAGCCCTATCTCTGTGGATGTGCAATCAATCTGTTCATCAGAGTTTGCTGTAGCACTTAATTTCAGCCCTGAGCAGTTTGAGCTTTGAAAACTGAGCAGTGCCCAGGATACAGATTGACTTTGGAATTTCAGGCAAAGAGTAAAACCATTAACTTGAAAGTGATCAGAGAATATACTCTAAGAATACAAAGAAAGGGGCCAGGAGAATCCTGCTTTTGGCTCTTTATTAAAAACTCATTTTCATTGCCTATAAGCACTGATATCTTATCTCAAAGAGTAGTTTACCTTATTTTAGTTTTTGAGACTAAGTCTCAGAATGGAGTCCTGTTTGGCCAGGAACTCACTATGTAGATCAGGATGGCATCAAACTCAGAGTCACCATTTGGGTTTAGTGTTGTGCATCATTACGCTTGGTTTCAGGGTGCATTTACACAAAATGTTTTCAAGTGTTCTGTACATTTTAAACAAAATACAATTGTAAGTAGATATTTTTAAATCATTACTATTTTAAGACTAAAATATAGTTACAACATTTCTTCCTTCTCTTTCTTCCTCCAAGCCCTCCCATGTACTCCTCCTTGCTCTCTTGCAAATTCAAGCCCTCTTTACATTAATTGTTGCATACATGTTACATATATGTAAGTAGCCATTTATTTTTAATGTTAATGAGAGTATTGGGGAGGTTTCTAAAAATCTTTCTACAGGAGCAACATTAGATATTTTCGTTTATTCTCAGAGGTCAATGAAGAACAGAAGCTTTGCGTTCATAACTTGAGTGTGGTTGGAAAGCTTAGAAAATAAACTGTTCTTCTGGCTCTTGGAAGTGATCCATCGTGGACACAGAAAGCATGCCAGTTTCTTCTCTTTTCTTTTTTTTTCCTTTTTTTTTTTACTATAATGTTTATTTATTACATCAAGTTACATCTCAATCATAGTGCCCTCTTTCCACCCCTCCTGGTTCCACACTCCCACTCTCTGCTCCCTCTCCCACCCTTCCCACTCCTCCGATGTGGAGTGTCTCTACATATAAGCCCCTTTCAGTTCAACAGTCATATGAGGGCTAAGACCTTCCTCTTGCACTGGGGGTCTACATTGTAGCACCCATAGGGCAAATTATCCCATTGGTAGGTAACGAAGTCTATGTTCCTGATCTTTTTGGCGTGTTGGTTATAGGATAGTTATCTTGTACTATATAGCTAAAATCCAATTATAAATGAGTAGATGCCATGCGCATCTTTCTGAGTCTGGGTTAGCTCACTCAGGATGAGCTTTTCTACTTCCATCCATTTGGCTGCAAATTGCATGATTTCCTTGTTTCTGATAGCTGAATAGTATTCCATTGTGTAAATGTACCACATTTTTTTTTAAATCCATTCTTCGGATAAGGAACATTTGGGTTGTTTCCAGTTTCTAGCTATTACAAATAAGGCTGCTATGAACATAGATGAAGAAACTTCCTTGTGATTTGGTAAGGAATCATTTGGATGTATATTCAGAAGTGGTATGGCTGGGTCTTGAGGTAAAGCTATTCCAAGTTTTCTAAGATATCGCCAGAATAATTTCCATAGTGGTTGAACACGCTTGCACTCCCACCAGCAATGGAGGAGTGTTCCTCTTTCTCTACAACCTCGCCAGCATGTGCTGTCATTTCAGCTTTTGATCTTAGCCAATCTGACAGCTGTGAAATGGAATCTCAGAGTCCTCTTGAGTTGTATTTCTCTGATGGTTAAGGATGCTGAGCATTTCTTCAAGTGATTCTCAGCCATTAGGGATTCCTCCTTTGTGAATTCTCTGTTTAGCTCTGTTCCCCATTTTTTGATTAGATTATTTGGTTTCTTGGTGTTTAATTTCTTCTTGAGTTCTTTATAAATTTTGGATATTAGCCCTCTGTCAGAAGTGGGGTTGGTAAAGATCTTTTCCCAATCTGTAGGTTGCTGTTTTGTTCTAGTGACAGTGTCCTTTGCTGTACAGAAGCTTTTCAGTTTCATGAGGTCCCATTTATTGATTGCTGGTTTTAGAGTCTGAGCTGTTGGTATTCTGTTCAGGAAGTTGTCACCTGTGCCAATGAGTTTGAGGGTGTTCCCCACTTTCTCTTCTATTAGATTTAGTGTGTTGAGCTTTATGTTAAGGTCTTTGATCCATCTGGACTTAAGTTTTGTGCATGCCAGTTTCTTGTCATCTGAGATAGAAGCATCTATGGAGAGCTGGGCTAAGTACATCATAGAGCCCCCTTTCCACAGTTCAAAGAAAGTTTCTCTGAGATATACTGGATGACTCTTTATCATTGATGCCACATAGATTTCAAATTAACTAAAAAGAAATGTTTTAAAATTTCTCAAAGAAAACAAAAACTTCTCTGGGAGAGCTTTAAAAAAGAGGGAAAAGTTAAAGTCTGATGGTTCTTCAGTCTGAAGAAGCAAGATGTGACTCTCTTCCTGATAACTGAGAGTAAATCAAGAGAATAGACATATTTTCTCCTGCCTTCTAGAGGGTTTCCCTAGAAAAATGCTTTGATTTTTAAGCCATATCTAAGTTACAGGGTACTACCATGATGTAATAGTTAAGGCCTATTCTGAAATTTGTTTTTCTCTCACAGGGAATCCAGTCCTGAGAAAAATTCTTAGAATCTTTTAAAGTCAAGGTCACTCAAATACCCTGCCCCTAGCGGCATTGTAGATGTGGTCGCTGTGTCACATGTGAATCAGTAGGTGGCAGAGAGGAGAACGACTATGTCTACATTCAGAATTCTGACCTATGAACATCTGAATGAATAGTAACCTAACATTCCTGGAAAGAAAGAAAGCCTGAGACCACTACCAGTTTAATACCAAGGAGCCCAGACAGGGAACTAGCCAGTGATGACCATAACTCCAGCACTAGACAAGCCCAGATGGGTTCCCAGGACAGGAAGCAAGCCAGACACTAGAAGAATCCTGTCTGACACCACAGACTCCAGGCAGATGGTAACTTGGGAGAGTTGGGCAAGGAGCAAGCTCAAGATAACCACCAGACTGGTACCATGGTCCCTGTACAGGGAGCTAGCATGAGATGAACACCAATCTGGTACCATGGAGGCTTGGGGTTCAGACCATGCTAGAGGTGACCTCTGCCAAGTGCCATAAAGTGCAATGCACCAGTGAGGCATAGCACTCCTGGGACCACTGTGAGAATCTCAGACACTCAAAAACCCTGACACCACTAAGAGGAGCAAGCAAATGATGGAGAAATAGAAACAGAAGGATGTGGACACAACAAAGAGAGGCAGAACTTGAGGACAATAAGGAGAAGCCTGATGAGAGTAGCTGGTAATACCACCTAGGACCAAGGGTGGGGTCCTGGCCTTTACTGCCACCAGGGACCATATCTGGGTCCATGGCCCTGCAGCAGCAGGGGTCCATTGCCACCAATATCCAGGTGGACATCCCTGGTCTGGGCTACCACCCAGGGAATGTTGTTGTCTGAGAGCTGTGGAGAACTTGCCCACCCCCTACCTGGGCATCATGAGAGAACTGGCCTTTAGAAGCATGAGAGCAGGACTAGTGACCCTGCCACTAGCCAACTGCAGTACTCATGAGAGCAGTCCTCGCGCATTTTAGGAGTTGGGAGTGAACTGGCCCCAATAATGTGAGCTTGAGAGAGCTGGCCCTACCACTAATCTCCATGTGGTGGCATGGACAAGGTAGAGAAACGCTCCTCTCCCCCACCCCTTATCACCAGTAGCAAATGAGAGACCCGGCCCTGGGGTCTTGAAAGCACAAGAGCTAACTCTGTTTTTTACTAGCAGCAGCACTTGGGAGAGTAGACCCTATACCTTGACTGAGCAGTACAGTACAGCTGGCCCTGGATGAGGGGGTTATGGGTGAGCTAGCCCCAAGGGTGTGAGTATAGGAGAGCCAGCCCTGACTTTTTTCTCTTTTGGGGGAATGTTGGTAAGGGGGAGATACCCTCTACTCCCTTTTGTCTTCACCACCATTGGCAGACAGGAGATCTGGCCCAGATGGGGTCACAAGAGTTAGAGAGCTGTCCCTGACCCTCACAAGCTGCAGAACTTGCAATAGCAGGGCCTGTACCTTGGCTGGGTTGTGCAGTACAGCTGGCCCTGAATGTGGGGGTTGTGGGTGAGCCAGCTCCAAGGGTGTGATTGCAGGATAGACAGCCCTGTCTTTTGTCTGCTTTGCAGTGGTGTTGGCAAAGGAGAGATCCCTTTCCCTTCCCCTTTGCCCTCACCACCATTGGCCAACAGGAAATCTGGCCCAGATGGGGTCACAAGAGCAGGAGAGCTGTCCCTGCCCCTCACATGCTGCAGTACTTGGGAGAGCAGGCCATGCACCTCATCTAGGCAGCACAGTAAAGCTAGCCCTACACATAGGGGTTGCAGGTCCAGAACAAGAGGTTTGAATAGGTCTACCCTAACATTTCCCCCATGGATCTACTGCTGGAGTGCATGAAGAGGCCATTTCTACATATATAAAACTACAGGATCTCCATAACACAGGACAACAACAAGATATCTGAGAGAAGTACCTGTGATATTCCAGTATTGACAAACTAGCAGAAGCAAGAAGCCTCGAGACAGAACAAGGAGTCACTGTAATGAACATTAGCAAAAAAAAAAAAAAAAAAAAAAAAAAAGGTATGAACAAAAGGGATTATTCTTCTACAATACAGCTTCTACAATGAGATTTTTTTCTCTCTTGGGAGAGGTTGCAAGGGTGGAGGGTGGGTCTGAGTGGGAGGTGAGATATGAGTGGGATCAAGGTGCATGATATGAAATTCACACACACAAAAAAACAATAAAAAGTAAAATAAATAAATCACTCAAATGCACAAGGTAGACAAAACAAAGAAAAATAAAAGCTCACTTATAACTGAGGTATAAATGTGGCAAAGCAAAAAAAAAGTGTCTGTCTGGAGTCTGGTGGGATTATACAGAACCAGTGACATCAGCAAATAGTGTTCCCATTCTCTGGGTGCTTAGGGACTGAGATAAGGGATGAGGAGCCACTTAACAGAACCCATGTTCAATTGCCTCTGAGTTTAAACATGGACAACATGTCTTCTGAGTGGGAAAGCCACATGTAATCAGTCATAAGATGATGCTAAAAGACTCATGCTAAGTGAGGATAGAGTTATGAGTCAAAACAGTAGACAAGAAGTAGGATAAACAAAACAATAACAGCTTAAAATAGAGAAGAAGAAAATACATTTGTTGCAGCAATTTCAAACCTTCTTGGGACATAAAAGACTGGACAGGAGGGAAGAGGGAGTAGGAGGATGGAGGGGAAAACTGAACTGATCCAGTAGCAAACCATAGTTTTTTGATTGATAGTTATCTGACTTCAGAATGTCTGTTCACTAAGCCAGAAAAGTGAGTAACCAAAACTGAGTAACAGGAAAACTGTAAAGAGGATCCTGAAAAGAGTGAAAATGGAAATACCCTTTCAATTTCACCACTGTCCAAAAAATTTCAAAATAATATTTCAAAGAAGCAAGCTGTAGTCCGCTGTTTATTGTCACATGATTAACAGTAGACAGAACAAGTGGTGGAATCAATCAAACTGGTCATTAATGAATGAATAGATTAAGAAAGTATTTTATTCATATATAATAAAAATGATTCCACTACACAAAAAGTAAAACTCTTGTATTTAACATGAGTCAGCTGCATAGAAAAGCCAAAGGGTAACATGTTAAGTGAAATGAGCCAGGCACAGAAAGACAAATACCATCCGTTCTCATCCAAATGTGAAAGTTAAAATAGTTAATCTTGCAGAAGAGTGGCATAGCAGTTACCAACATCAGAGCAAGTCAGCAGAGAACTAGAGAAAGTGGTATAGTGGTTACATAAATTGAAATATAACACTAGATTCTGTAAATATATATAAATATATACACTTGCTACATGTGTATCAAAAATTGTAAATTGAGATATCAATTTAGCATATAACTGAAAAAAGACCCTATGTTCCACTTGGCTGTGGATAGGCACATAGCAATGAACACAAAGACACTGAGGCATTAATTTGAAGGTATTATTAGAAAAGTTTGGGTGAGTATATGCAGTAGGGCAGAGAGGTACCCATAGATTAGACATTCTGAAGAGGAGTAATATGCCAGGAACTATTGTATTAATGACAGAAGACAACGTCCTTTCCAAGTCTGAGGCAGTATCTATCACTGAGAATACTGTTGTGCTTTGAGAGCACAACTGTCAGCATTTAGAAACCAATGAAAAAACAAAATAAAATTTATCATACAAAAAGTCACACAATTTCACTTATCATTTCATAAAGAACAATTTTCACAATATAATATTTCTATGGAAGCTGACTTGGCCACATAGAATGACAACCAGAAACACTAATGCACTAAGAAACATTAAATATTTGAGTATTTACATTTTGACTGATATTCAAGTGTGACTTCATGTTTCAGATTTACTTTGGATTCAAAGTGTATCCATGGGTTTCCTTGAAATTACTATCATAATTTCCATAGACTTCTTCAAATACAGTAACAGCCAATCACTTTAGGTTTATTTTAATCAGATCCAACTCTTTTGATACATCACCAACATAAGAGAGCACAGAAAGTTTTAGAAATGGGTGTGTTAATATGTTTTTAATTTTGTCTCCAGACATGAATGGGTTGGAAAAGGACTCAAGTTCAGGATTGTGTGGCAATGACTTCAAGGAGTTATAGCTCTGATTTAAATTGAACAAGATGTTCATGGCTTAATAAGGTTTAATTGATCAAAATCATCCCTTACTTTTTGATATAGCCTATATAGAATTTTCAAGTGACCTCCAGATATGGGAGTTAAGGGAACAAGCCCAGATGTAGAAGTGAATCTTCTTAAGTAATGTCTAAGTGAATCCTAAACAACTGGTTGATGGGGAAGCATAAGCTGCCATTCAAAGCAATATGGTAAGTAAAAATATACATTTACTGTTAAATTTAGCTGGTGGGTTTGGTCAAAAAGTTATTTTATTTTATTTGTGGTCTTTTAATTATAAGATAAAAGGAAAGCTTGTAAAATAAATGATAAAGTTTCTGAGGTAGCCAAAAAACTGACATAAAGTGTGTGTGTGTGTGTGTGTGTGTGTGTATGTGTGTTGCTGTGAATGAAACCCAGAGCTTCACACAGGCATGTGATCTACCACTGTGCTATAAACTTCATCTCCCAGGTGGAGATTTGAAGTGACAAATCTGAAATACATAGTAATCTCCTTGAATAGGACCAACCACTTTAGCATTTTTTCAAACAACTAAATAAAGAAATAAAATTCAAAAATATTCATATTATTTTGTAGAATTTTAAAATTAAAATGGCATCCCATAGCATAAGACCAACATGTTCCTGATACCAGGTATCTCTCTTATTCTAGTTTTAGGGATGTGATAGATAGAAAGAATAGTATCACCAAACAAAGTAAAAAGAAAATAACAGATTTGTTCCATATAATTTATAAGGAAATTTTTTAGTCCTTGGGCAGCATATAATCTATGAGATACTAAGTTCTGGTATCCAGATGCAACCCACTCAGTACATATCCACTCAAGCCTCCTTCCATCTGTTGGCCCAGGGAGACATGCTGCCAGGGGAGCCAGTCCTGAGCAAAAATGAGGTCTAGATGTGTCCAAACACCAGAAATCTCATCCTGAGATTGGCAAGAGTAAGACTGCTCCCTTCCTGCCCCAGACCTGCATACTCACCACATGTAGCCCTGTGACCCTACCCTTGGCATCCTGAGAAGGTCATGTAGCCTGGCAGCCAGGTTAAACTTCCTCTCTTCTTATAAAGTCATCTCCAGCAAGCATCTGGAATTCCTCTTCATGAAAATAAGGCACTTCCAGCACCCTGACCCAGGCCATTGATGAACACTCACCTTGAAAGCCTCTGCCCACTCCCCAAAGGTTTAAATAGCCTCCCCCTTTCCCAATTAAATGAACTGTCTCCCTGAAGTTGTCTCCGCAGAGGTCTGTTTCTCACATACTCACTGAACTAGCCTCACCCATGCCTGGCCAAGCTTCCCTCCCTCCAGTCCAGTTTGGTAGTCAATGAGCCTGCATACCCCAAGAGGGAAAGAGACACAGGGTGGCATCACCTGCCAGTTACATTCCTAGTAAGTGTCAGCATTGTTTGTTCTCAAATGTATTGAGGCAGTCCAGGCTTTACCTTATTTTGGATTTTGGTTTGATTTGACCCAGACTGACCTCAGTCTCACTGTCTTCCTGCCTCAGCTTCTTGTGTTCTAGGAGAATATGTGTTACCACTTCCAGCTTAGACTAACTTTAAATGGACAAAGGGATTTCCTATAAATTGTTATTGCTACAGTTACAGTTTAGAGTGCCGCCAGTCCTGTGTGGTAAGGGCGGGTCATTTTGGGGGTCAGTGAAAGCTCTTAGAATAGAAATACAGTGTAATGGTTGGACATAGTGACACATGCCTTTAATCCCAGCACTCGGGAGGTAGAAGCAGATAGATTTCTATGAGTTCAAGGCCAGCTTGGTCTACAGTGTGAGTCCAGAAAAAAAACAGGGCTGTTACACAGAGAAACTTTGTCTCAAAAAAATATATATGAGCCTGGATGCACACACATATAGTGTGTGTGTGTGTGTGTGTGTGTGTGTGTGTGTGACTTATATAGATAGGCAAGTTTTTTTTTTCTTCCCCATGTACTACTTTGCCACAGAAACAACCAGATCACCTAGGCCTAGATTAAAACCCCTTAAATCAACAAATACAATAAAGCATTTCTCCTTATGAGTTAACTACCTTGCACTTTGTTATATTAATGGAAAGTTCAACTTCATGGAAACTAAGTTGAATTCTTAATAAAAATGGCTCATTTATAAATGCTCTAAAGGGCTGGAGAGATGGCTCAGCCATTAAAGGCTAGTCTCACAACCAAAATAAATGTTCTAAAAATTAAATGTGAGGAAGAAATCATAAAGTGTCTTGTTTTAAACTGCTCTCAAGTATCTTTAAATTCTTCCTAATCTTTAAATAAAACAAACCTGGAAAATATATGTAGTGGATTGTGTGCAGAAATTAAACTATAGATAAAATGTAATCATCTATCTGATCATGCCAAATTCCAATAATTATAATAAAGATATTTTATTGATGTCATGTAAGTAATTTGATTGGCATATAAGGCATATTGCTTTGCAAAATTCTAATGTATGTTTCCATTAAAGCAAAATATCAAAGTGAGGCATGTGTTTATATTTATATCTGTATAAAGATACATACACACTACAGCAGAATCTCTGATCCCTTACTTTAATTGGAATTTTTACTTAACTAATCAAATGTTTAGGGAACATTTCCATTATGAAGACTTCTACAGAGTAACCAGGTACCCTCTACAACTACCAGCCTCAAATTGGGAAAATTTTAAGACACCATGAAGACAGAACACAATTCATGCTACTCTAGAATTTCTCCCACTTAAAATCTAGGGGCAGGTGGCAAAGTAAAGCTTCCCCCAACATCGTTCCAACATACTATGGAGTAGAATTTCATATAAAAGAGAACAAGAAGCCAGATACAAACAACTGGGAAGTTACAGGTTCAAAATGAAGGTACAACTGTAATACAACTGAAGACATTAGAATACAGTGTTACTCCCAGGAGACAACTGACCTCATAAACAAACCACAGAACCTCAGTCTCAATTTCCTCAGCTTTGAAACAAACAAATTATCTCTTTTGTCTTGATTTCCTCTACCAAGAAATAATGAAAAACTCATCTAATCCCCAAGAATATTGTATAACATAAGACAGTGTATATAATGCACAAATTAAAATGTAAGGCACATAAAACTATTAAGTATATGATATTATTAATAGTATGTATCCTAGTCATGGTGCTAGTCACATCTTAAATTTCAGACCATTGATATCCTCTTTGATTGTGGAAATATTTTTGGAAGATGAAGAGGTACTGCTATTTTAAAGATGTGTCAGACCCAAGAGTTTATAGCACATTTATAATATATAAATCAAGTTGTCTTCATATAGTGTGTTGGCATGCATATATATTACATCAAAAATGACGTAGATTCCATTTTATTATAATTATATATTATATACACATATACTCACATATGCATATATGTTTCTGGATGGATAGTCAAAATTCAGGTCATTGAGTTGAATATATGTATATGCATAGTGACAGAGAGTGCATAGAGTTTCTTTTAACAAAATCTAACCCTTCCAAACATATTTTGCCCTGGATGATACAGTCCTTAAAACTCATTGTATTTCTGCTCATTCATAGACACGTCTCTCTCCAGAGCGGGATATGAAAAGACTTTTTCTCCCTGGAACCAATAAAATAAAAATAACCAAAGATACATCATAGTACTAAAAGAAAAAAATCTCAAAGTTTCCTTATTTTAATAACATTCTTTCTGTACTCCAGATTGATGAAACTGTACATAATTTATATGCCTTAGATAATTTATTTGCAGTTATTAAATTTACATGATGTTTTTGAAGTGCTTCTGTGTGCTTGTGCATTTACCTATAAAACTATGTGTACAGATATATACACTGAGCTTTGACTATTTTCAAAGACAGATTGGTGAAATGAAGTAGGAAGAAGTTACTGTTTTCTAGCCATGTATTTCACTATTATTTAAGAAACCATTTTAAAATATTTATTATTTATCAAATTAAAAATTAGTGCAAGAAATGAACATAATAGAATATAAGTTGTCTCAATGATGACTGTATTGTGTAAACTAATTTCACATGTTGGGAGGACAGAAAAAATGCTTTATTTGCCCATAAATAATTCACAGAGTTCTCAGGATACACCAGGTACTTCTTCATCCTAACTCTCTTGACAAAAAGCTACTTGGAAAAAAATACTAAAAACTTCTTAGAAACAGTAAATAACTAATATTTCAGTGAAAGAATCCAGTTCATAAAAAAAGAAGGCTGGGGGGATGGTGAGGAGGAGGTTGGGGAAGAGGAGGAAGGTGGGGAGGAAGGTTGGTGAGAGGAGTGGGTACTGGGAATGGGAGAAGAACAGCAGCAGATCAAGAGCCAGAAAGTTAAGCTCAGTTCCCGAAGTTGCTTTGTTTCTGAGAGCACCTGTGGGTTTCTGGAAGGATAGTAAAAATTCAGGCCTTTGAGTTGAATAATTAAACCCTCAGTGCCTCCTCAGTGACAAAAATAAATTCAATTTGGTCTTTGTCAGTGTACAAAACAGGTTATTAAAAAACTCATTTTGCTCTCAATTGGAATACACACTCTCAATATGTTAAGGGTTGACCAGAAGTCTGAAATCTATCTTAGCATATTCTTAATTCCTGATTGGATTAATAGTAAATAGTAATGGCTAGTTCATCCATCAAAAACCAGAAACAAGACATTTGACTTCCAGATTCACATGAAATTCTCACAAAGAAGATGTAATAAACAGTTTTGATTTGCCATTACAGCTCTTCATGTACAATATCCAAATGAGCAAACATAACAAAAACAAGACAGTGGAATTAAAAGGGACAAGTTATAGAAACATATCTTCAAAGGATTCTAATCAATTAAAAATGGAAAGCACAAGTTTCAAAGAACTATACTTAATATAGACAGCAGATAAAGTGAAAGAATTCCAGTGGAGAACTGCATAGTGTATAATAAAAGGAATTCTATGTAAAATAAAATATTTTCTTTTTAATATTATTTAATTTTTATAATTTTCAGATTTCTTCAAAAATAATTATTTTTGGACCAAGGACCAAGAAGCCTATTAACACAAATTCAAGGACCCTTATTTTATCTCTTGTTACAGTTTCAGTTTTCCCAAGTATTTTTAAATTTCAAGGATCTAAAATTTTTAACAGTATTAATTTCATACTTCCCAAATATTAACTTTATAATAACTTTATACTTTGAAAAACAGTTTCACTACCCTTGATGAATGACTAAATTCATCCATTTGCCAGTGTCTTCCTTCTTATTCCCATACAATTTTCTATTTAAAATCCCTCCTATTGAAAATGCCTTCTTATAATTTCCTAATTATAAGTATTATGAATGTAAATGAGTAGGCTATAGAAAATTGGCTAACTACTGTATGCATTAGAGAGAATATACTGTTAAATTATAAAACAGAAGATTTAATGAAAGAATAAGAAAGTGTTGAAAGGCAAAAAATTGCATAAAAATAAATTAAAATTAAAATCAAGTGTATTGTCTCCTCTCTTCAGAGAACAGCAACTGTTTCTATGCTGTACTTATTGAAAGAGCTGATGTCTGCAGTGCTGTCTGGTTCCTATTTGTGTGTATTCAGCAACATGTTTGTCACATTTACAACCCATGAATACACAGAAAAGAGCAGACTGAATTGACATTGTTTTCTTTATAAAATATCCCCCCTTTGACACACAATTAAAGATAAAGACAACTCAATAAGAAAAAACAAATTCTAAAATTATGAAGTTATAACATATTTGGAAGTACAGATTTCTTAAGATGTTTTCCTGTGTTCAAACAAATGAGTCAATTTCAGTAAAATCTTATTAGGGAGAAAGCAACCACATCTAATAAGGCATGTATTAAGAATTTGCCCATGAGAACTCTTCTTGAGGCTTTATACTAGTAACTTATAGCTCATTGGTACTTCCATAGAGAAAAAATTACAAAGACTCTCAAAGGTAAAAAAATCTGTTTTTAGGTTCCAACATGCTGTTGTGTGAGGAAGAACAAATGGATATGCTCTCTAGGCAAAAGGAAAGGTTCTTGAAGTAAGTTTAAGTTATTCACATGGATATATCCTAGGGCATTTGTGGATCCCTAACATTATGAGATGGGCTAGAAAGTAGGGATATGAATAGTTCCTAAGAGGTAGAGAGTACTTAACTACTCTCCTGAGCCTGAGGACATGGAAGGTGGAGCCTCATAATGCCAAAGCAGCCAGCAACTAAGCAAACAAAATCCAGAAGAGAAGTGAGATAGTAAGAATTAAACACATCACTTGTAACTCTTGTTTTTCTTGAGTCATTTGCTGATTAACTTGAGAACCACCTCCCCGAAAATAGAAGAACCCAAGATGAAAATGGTTGAAAATTATAAAATAATTTTAGTTATAGTTTTGTGCTGGGTAAAGGCATTATAAGGCCTACTCTGTGAGTTGGAACAACTAAAAGCAGATTAATGGAAGAAAATCAGAAATGGAGCAAGCTTAACGTAGACTTAGACTTATAGTGCCCTGGCAGTGAAAAAAAGATGTGAAGGCCATTTCTAAAGGTAAGCCAGAAGTCTAATACATATAAATAAAGGTAACAATGCACCAAAAGATACAAAAATTATAAATATATAATGCAGCAAAAGTAGGGGATTCTAATTTAATAAAACAATAACTAATGAGAATAAAATCAGATATTTTCTAATACAATGAAGATAGGTGTGATTTTAATACCCTACTCTAATCTTTAGAGGTCATTCAAACTAAAACCAAACAGTTGATTCTCGGTGATAAACTACACTATAAATCAAATGGTCAAAACAAACAAAAAAAAATATTTCTTCCATCACATACAGAATATGTATTATTGGGGGATCCAAGATGGCGGTGGCCTGCGTCGACATATTTTCATTTCGGAGTTAACAGTCACAGGGCGGCAAGTGTTGCAGGACGCTGTACAAATGGCTCAACCCCTCTAGATCTCACCCAACTACCCAGGGACCACTGAGGGTCCCTCGGCAGGACACTCCCTCCCACACTTGGACACGCAAAGAAGCCGCTGGATGTGGGAATCGGGATCCCCCCCATCCCCAACCAGGAGAGGCACGCCAGGTAAGTTCCAATCTAATACCCAGTGGGCAGATTCAGATCCCACGCATAGATAATCCCCATCCTGCTGGGCACCCCCAGGTCTCCACAGACCATCCAGCTATCTGGCAAAAGGTTGCAACATTGGAAATGAGCTGAGTTCGGCTGCAAAGTGACTTCAGACTGCAGATGGCAACCCACTGCTGTGACGTCACTGGCCAGTTTCCAGGCCATGGGAGCAGCAAGGCTATTGGAGGTGAAGGCAGATTTACCCACCACAGGAGCCAACCCCGGGCAAACTGCAAGGTATTTGAAACTGTTGTATATCAGACTTTTTACTAGTACTGGCCCTTCCAGCAGGGAACCAGAGCTTACTTGTACACAGCTCCACCCCCTGGATTAATTAGGTCTCCACCTAGGAGGCGGGGCTGAATGATTCACCTTATAGGGGTGGAGTAAGGCAACTCAACTCCTACACCAAAGTACCCACTTTGGATCCAAGTCCAGAAGACAGCTAAAAAATTCCACATGGCCAGAGGCCCCAGACAAAAAAAAAAAAAAAAAAAAAAAAAAAAAAAAAAAAAAAAAAAAAAA
>CAJQZJ010033704.1:2559561-2571769 GCA_907164525.1 Lophiomys imhausi
GAAGTCAGGTGCCAAATACATATAGACTGGACATTGGGATTGTATGCCAAGCCATATAACTCTCATAATTTTGGCCTAATTACCTCTGTTGTTTTGTATTGTATTTATTATTATAAGAGTAAGAGCCATTTGTTGGACTGAAAGGGGGAGCTGTTGGGGGGAAAAGATATATCTTAAACTTAAAAAAAAAGGAAGGGGATGGGTGGGTTGAGGCAGAAGAGGGTGGGAGGGTGGGACTGGAGGCGGGGTAGGGAGGGGATTTCAATTGAGATGTAACTTGAAGAAATAAAAAATAAAGTAAAAAAAAAAAAAACCCCAAAGCACTATTCAATGGTTAAGAAGAAAAAATTGAAGAGAAATACAATACCAAAAAACAAAAGCAAGTGAGGGAAGAACACTACATTGAAGGTGAAAAATTACGGAAAGGTAATGGAATCAGAAAATGTGTGATATGGTGACTACAGAGTAAAGATCTAGCAGGAACAAAGCTTAGTAATGCAAGGATCTAATGTTTGGTAACTGCATCAGATGATCCTAGGGTTTAAAAACACCAGTGCCCTAAGAGGCTAATTAACCTGCTACTTATTCAGATGAATACCCCAAAGGCCAAAGGCACATAGCTGATTTGTGGCTGAAACAAGCTTGGAATCAAGGGTTTATCTTTGACCTCATTTTCAAGTTATTTGGGACCCTGTGATTTTTTTTTTTTCAGTGACATAATTTGAAATGAGGAGACCATTCATTGTGGTTATAAGATGGTTTTTAGTGATATGTCTTTTAATAATCTTTGAACTAATCTTTTAATAATCTTTGAAAGTAAGCATCACTGTGAAGAATCCTTCACATTAGAGGGTTTAACTCAATCCAACCTGCATGTGGAGGAAATGACAAGTGATAAGAGACTGATGATACAGGAGAGTAAGAGATTGGGTTGGATCTCATGATAGATGAAAACAAAAGTAGGGAGGAAGAAAGACATCAAGATAGGTCTAGTATTTCATTTATAGTGACTGCAAGAATGTTGATAGCATTGGCAGCTGCAGGTGGCCTGTGGGATAGGGAACAATGTTGATGCCTAAGAAGGAAGGAGGAGGCATGGACTAGGATATATAAACTTGAGAAGCTCTAGGTGAAAGGAAGTCTCTGAAGCAAGAATGGAAACATTCAATCTGATGATGGGCTGCAGATGATTAATGGTGCAAAATGAAGTTAAAATTCATGATGACAAAGAGGAAAGAACATGCGGCCTTCTGCAGGGATGGAGACCTGCAAGGACCTTGGAACAAACAGGAACTTTAGTTGCACATAAGAAACCATTGTAGATAATTGTAAAATTTAAGTGTAGGAGGAATATAGATAGTAATTGAATTTTTTCTGCCTCTTAAAATAGCAGCAATTTTAGGTTGAAATAATGGATAATTTAGTTTTTGTTGTATTTTAAATAACTTCACTTTACAAAATAGTTAGATATGTAATGATGATTTTTTTTTAGTAAATCATTCCACATGGACAACTGTGTCTTTCCACTTCTGCTCATTCCATTTCCTCAAATATAAGTTGGGAATAAACAGCCCTACAGGCATTATCTCCAATTATCTCCCCAAAGACATGTGTGAAGAAACCTCTAGTCTCAGAACTAAATTGTTCATCAACATTATACCATATTCAATTGTGCTATTTTGCTGGTCCAGTTCTTAGTTTGTCTATTACTATATCTATATGTGTGTCTGTCTGTCTATCTATCTATCTATCTATCTATCTATCTATCTATCTATCTAATCATATACATTATATCAGTACTATATAACAGAAAACCAAAATGAGTAGTATTCAGAAGATGGTCAAGCTTATTGTACTTCCTGTGACTTTCTGTTCCTATGACCAGAAAGAACTTTTTGAAAACATTTTTTTTTAAAGCCACATTTTAAAAAACTGTTGTGTGTAATAGGAAGTTTCCAATTAATTTCTCAATAGTAAATAAGAATAATCCCTCCTTATTTGCCAAACTGGCAATTGCTGGGGAGAGCATGTGGGAAACTTTATGAAGCACCCAGACTGCCTCCCCAGACCTGCTGTTTTCAGCGTCTAGTGCAGTCATTCTGTGAGGCACTGGCACACATTTCCCCAGGTTCACAAAAATGGCCAATAAAGATTTTACAGTTTTATAAAGCCTTCAATTTAACTTCATTGTTTTAATCTACAGTAAAGAGCTTGGTCTGCTGATAAGTTCGATGGGGAAGTCCATCTTTGGTATTTTCCATTTCTTTCTGCTTGTGTAGCAGCAACTCTTTGGAATCTCTCATTATAGAGACATAACATATATTTTTAAGGGCAAATAAGAATGTATCAACTATTTTGTCACCAATTCAAATTCTTCCTGCAAAGGATTGATAACATCAAATTAAAGAGTTAAATTTCTGGTATTTTAACCCTGGCCCCCATCTTGCCTTCACTCTTCAGTCCTGTCATTCTAATCCTTTTATCTCCCACCAAGCTTCTCCACAATTATTTCCCCCACGTCCACAAGTACATGCTCAAAAAATGTATAAAAGGATGGCTGTTAGGCTATGAGGTAGCCCTTCCATTTTCCTGTCCTTCTTGGCTTCGAGTCTCATCTAATGTCACACTCTTGTCCTCCCTGGAGCTTACCCTGCCACAGGTCTCCCACTTGTTTCAAAGTTGCCCCCCATCAGTTTTCCTTCTCTCTCTCAGTCCTCTCACCTCTCATCTATGTTCTCCTCATACCTGCTCCCCATCCTCGTTCCCTTCTCCACTCCCTCTCCCACTCAGTTCCCTCTCCTCATCCACTTCCAGTGTCTGTTCTATTTCCTTTCTGAATGAAATTCAAGCATCTTCCCTTGGGCTCACCTTCTTACTTAGTTTTTATGGGCCTGTGGGTTGTAATATGGTTGGCCTGTACTATATGACTAATATCCACTTATAAGTGAGTACATCCCATGTGTGTCTTTCTGGGTCTGGGTTACCTCACTCAGAATGATATTTTCTAGTTCCATCCATTTGTCTACAAATTGCATGATTTCCTTGTTTTTAATAGCTGAATAATATTCCGTAGTGTAAATGTACCACATTTTCTTTATTCATTCTTCAGTTGATGGACATTCATGCTGTTTCCAGTTTCTGGCTATTATGAATAAAGCCACTATGAACATAGTGGAACAAGTGTCCTTGTGATAAGGTGGACCATCTTTTGGGTATATGTCCAGAAGTGGTATAGCTGGGTCATGAGGTAGAACTGTTCCAAATTTTCTGAGGTACCACCAGTTTAATTTCCAGAGTGGTTGTACAAGTTTTCACTCCTAACAGCAATGGAGGAGAGTTCTCTTTTCTCCACATCATCACCAGTATGTGTTGTCACTTGAGTTTTTGATCTTAGCCATTCTGATTGGTGTAAGATGGAATCTGTCATTTTGATTTGCATTTCCCTAATGACTAAGGACTTTGAGCATTTCTTTAAGCACTTCTTGGATGTTAGAGATTCCTCTGTTTAGAATTCTCAGTTTATCTCTTTACTCCATTTTTTAATTAGGTTATTTGGTATGTTGGTATTTAATTTTTTGAGTTCTTTACATATTATGGATATTAGCTGGT
Organism: Lophiomys imhausi; assembly: GCA_907164525.1. NCBI lineage: Eukaryota > Metazoa > Chordata > Mammalia > Rodentia > Muridae > Lophiomys > Lophiomys imhausi. Next base: position 2,563,171 of record CAJQZJ010033704.1, read on the forward strand.
GGGATGAGATGTGTCTCCAGAGGATTTGGCATGGGACTGGCGAGATAAGAGCATGTTCAAACCCCTGAAATCTCAAAATTGGGTTTTATGCTCCATCCTGAGAACAGGAGGCATGGAACAAACTCTTTCCCTGCTTTTGCCCACTTTAAGAGCATGTGGACACAACCTCCCCAAAGTTGCTACCCTCCTTTTAGCACACAATCCAAATGACTCACCAGGATGTCACCAGTGAGCTCCACCAGGTAACCAGCCTCTGGGACCTATCCCCATGTATATATGGAATTGTCAGCATCTCAATCTCAGCCAATAGGATGCATCCACCTCTCAAAATTCCTCTGGACTTCCCAAGGTTCAAAAACTTTTTTCTCATCTCAGAGTTAAAAGAATGAGGAGATTTTTACCACCACAAAACCCAAGCTGCAATAAAAAATTGAAGGTTCACCAAATAGCTTCCCTCAGAGCTGTCATGATTTCATCTAAGGAAACTTCCACTGTTGGAGAAAGCTCCCCTGAGAACTGGAGGTCCAGTGAACCTCCCCTCTCCATCCCAAATCCCAACACACTTTCTCTGGCCTGGTGCACCGGTTTCCAAAGTGGATAAAACCGAAGAAAATGACACCGTGGCCCCTCGGAGACGCCCCCTGCCCCTGACAGCAACTGACATGACCCCACTTTTCCTGGTGCTCACAAGTCCCTGGAGAGGACAGGTGGATCCACAGCTGATGGACCAGAGAAAAGCTGCCAACCATAGGCAGCACTGTGCTCTCTCTCTCTCTCTCTCTCTCTCTCTCTCTCTCTCTCTCTCTCTCCCAGCCCTGTGTCTAGCAGGACATTGAAGAGAAACACAGTCCACTGACCCCCCCTCCCCCAAGCACACACAGACCCGATGTGACAATTAGCCCTCTGTTGGATGTGGGATTGGTGAAGATCTTTTCTCAATCTGTAGGCTGAAGTTTTGTTCTATCAATGGTGTCCTTTGCCTTACAGAACCTTTTCAGTTTCATAAGGTCCCACTTATTAATTACTGATCTTAGTGCCTGAGCTACTGGTGTTTTGTTCAGAAAGTTGTCTCCTGTGCCAATGAGTTCAAGATTCTTACCCATTTTTCTCTTCTATTAGATTTAGTGTATTTGGTTTTATGTTAAAGTCTTTGATCCTCTTGGGCTTGAGTTTCATACAGGGTGATAAATATGGGTCTATTTGCTTTTTTCTACATGTAGACATCCAGTTAGATCAGCACCATTTGTTGAATATGTTTTCTTTTTCCCATTGTATGGTTTTGGCTTCTTAGTCTGTAGGTGTGTGATTTTATTTTTTAGTCTTTGATTCGATTCTATTGGTCAAACAGTCTATTTTTATGCTAATATCATACAGTTTTGATTACTGTTGCTCTGTAGTACAACTTGAAATCAGGGATGATGATACTCCCAGAAGGTCTCTTATGGTACAGGATAGTTTTAGCTATTCTGTTTTTTATCATTGTTGTTGCTGTTGTTTTGTTTTTTCATATGAAGTTGAGAAATGTTCTTTCGAGGTCTGTAAAGAATTGTGTAGGTATTTTGATAGGAATTGCATTGAATCTCAGGGTATACCAACCCACCCACCAAACCTTCAAAACATAATTTACTCTGCCTACAAGATGGACAGGAATAAAGATGGAACAGTGTTGGAGGGAATGGCCAATCAGTGACTGGCACAAATTGAGATCCATCCCATGGGAAAGAGCCAACCCCTGGCACTATTAATGATACTCTGTTATGCTAGCAGACAGAGTCTAACATACTGTCCTCTGAGAGGCTCCACCCAGGAGCGGATCAAACAGATGCTGAGACTCACAGTCAAACTTTAGGTGGAGCTCAGGGAATCTGGTAGAAGCGTGGGAGAAAGAATAGAGGGACTGGATGGGATAAGAACTCCACAAGAAGACCAACAGGAACAACTTCCCTAGGTCCTTGTGGGCTTACAGAGACTGAAGCACCAACCCCCCCTCAAGAAAAAAAAACACCTAGGGACCTAGGGCTCCCACACATATGCAACTGCTAGGCAGTTTGATCTTCATGTGGATACCCTAGCAAGTGGAGAGGAGGCTCTTCTTTGAGATGGACTCTGCTGCCTGCTTGTGGAACATTTTCCTCTAGCAGAACTGCAATGTCTGGCCTCATTGGAAGAAGATGCTCTTAGGCCTGATGTGACTTGAATAGCCAGCAAGGGATGATATGGGGAGGTCTCCCCTTGTCTGAGGAGGAGAGGGGGTAGAAGTGGAAGAGGATGGGAGGATGGGACAAGGAGGAGAAGAGGTGGGGCTGCAATTGAGATGTAAAATGAATTTAAAAAAAAGGATGACTACAACAAAGTAAATTCTCAGCACCTCACACTTTAAGGGAGTATAAGCATGTATATTGTGAATAAGAATAATAATGTAAATATTTATTTGCTGGTCTGATCCTATTGAAGAGATACGATGTTTGCACATGTTTGTGTGTGCTACTGCTTATTTCTGAAAGAACAGAAAATGCTAAAAACTGGTGTAAAACAGTGGCTCGAGTTGGGGAGACAGTTAAAGAACTTGAAGACTGGAAAGTGTTAGATTAAGTTTGGAGCTATTCATGGTGTTACAAGCTTTACTACCTTGGTGTACCATGTAGAAAAATGTTCTTTCAGAGATGTGTTCATCTGAAATGCTTTTTTATAATGGTGTTTCCCAAAGTATGGTCAGAGAACTGCATTCAGATATACCTGCTCATTTTAAATGTCTCATGTCTCTTTTAAGTCAGATTAAAAGGAGTTGCAAATGGGGACAGTCTTAGAATCTATATTTTAAGCAAGGCTTTTAGGTTGTTTTCCTCAATTAAAATATATGAGAATCTCTGGTTTATACCTTGTCGGTAAAGCATTTATATTATCACTCAGATTTCTTTCTTCAAATTCAGAATCTGTTCAGAGAAGAATACTCTGGAAGACTGACTTTCATCTTTTTCTCATCTTGCCAACCAAAAGCACAGGAGCCATTGTAGACTCTACACCCTCCCGGAGTCAGCACTCCACTTATCGCTAAGTGCTCTTATGTCAAGCTTCTTAGAATTCTTAAGTCTATCTCATCCTCTCTATCTCCACCTTTTATAACATATCAAATGATAATGGCTTTTCATCTGTAAAGTGATGAGACATTGAAGAATATATCACCCCCCCCTTTATGAGCCTCTAACAAAGTGATATGAGATGGAGGAACAGTGAGGGTGCTCTCTGCCAGATGTGCAAGAAAGAAGTCTCTCTGTTATTTGTAGAAAAGTGAAAAGCAATAATAAAATGCTTGGTCTTTTAATTATCACCATTTATAAACATTAGCAATAAAATACTCCTTGCTGCAGAGCTGTTCCCATAAGTTCTGTCCCATCCCACAGTCTGTGCATCTTTCTGCTATCATCATGCATACAACTTTATGTAACAGCTTGCGTACTTGTCCATCACCTTAGATTCTAAGCTCTTTATTGATTTCTCAGAGGTCAGCCAAAAGGACCTCTTTGCATTACAGAAGCTTAATGACATTAAATGTAAATTTTATAAATTGAGATAAATGAATTATTTTAGAAGTTTATATGAGGGATAGAGAAAATTACAAGATTAGTTATGTGTCTATGGGTACTCATTTCTACAAAATTTTCTACAAATTGTGGTAGGGGTATTTTACAAATGTAATCATGGATTGCTTATGAAAAACAAAATGTCATTTTGTATGGTGTATGTGCATGTGTGTGAGTGTATGTGTAGTACTGAGTGTAGAACACACACTTCCAGTGAGATACCCTCTGAGCTAAGTAACTGGAAGACTAACTCCCTGACAAAATCAAATAGGTATAACTAACTGAATAAAGCACTTCTCTAATACTCACTATGGAACACATTGAGACATGTAGTACACACACACACACACACACACACACACGTGCATGCATACACTTGCATACACACAAACCAGATAACTTTGGAATGTGAAATTCAAAATGAAAAAAGGACACAAACTTGCTACTTACATAGTCGGGTATTATACAACAATGTTTTTCTAAACTGTCAGTCATTTTGCCACTTGGTATCCTAAGATTATAATGAGTAGAAAAATCCTCTTTCTTAGTTAAGTCATAGCATAGTAACATCAGAGCACAACACACTATTCTGTGCTTGTACGATGCTGGTGAATACACTTACAACATTAGCTACAGAAAAGTTTTTACTTATGGACCACATAAACTCTCTGTTACTGATTATAAAAACTCCTGGCTCATAAATGTAGTCTACTCTAAAGTATAATTTTAGAGTGTGTCTTCTATTTAGTAAAACTAACTGCAGAAGCACTTCAAGAAGGTCCTTCAGGAGTGATGCCAAAAAAAAAAAAAAAAAAAAGACATTTCTTTCAATGTGACTGTTCCAGAAGCCCTTTTGGTAGGACAAGATGCAGAAGACAGTGATATCCATGATTCTGACATTGTCAAGGAACAAGCTAATATATATCTTTATGTCTTGGCTTTTCACAAGAAGTTAAAATTAAAAATAGTAAAAAGCTTATACAGCATGAAACTAGTTTCATACAGCTCTACAATATATTTGTATTTTAAGCTTCATTATTACAGAAAAGCCAAGCAGTTACAGCATTGGAGGGACATGACATTGATTCCTATGAAATTGTAGGGCTACATTCTGTAGCTTCCTGGGGCACATTCTGGGCTGCTGGCTGAGAACACTTCATTCTTGTGAGCACTTGGTCATCTGCTGTTTGCCACCCATGATCACCCACAGTAGGGTGGCCATGGCTTTTACCCACTTTTAAAACGGGATTATTAATTTCCTTGTTCTTGTGTTTTGGAGATTGTACATTTTGGATAAAATATTCTTATTAGCTATGTCTTCTTCAAATATTTTCTCCTAGTCTTTAACTTGGCCTCAGGTGGGAACTCCCACATTACAAAGACATCATTTCACTGCATTCTGACATTCTGTTCTTCATTTTGCTTGATATACTATATATAAGGTGTCTTCCTCCTCCCCCCCCCCCGTGGCTGTTTCAAGATTTTTCTCATTTCTTTGATTTGTATCAGTTTGAATTTTTATGTGTCTACTTGTGATTTTCTTCATATTTATCTTACTGTGAGATGCCAGAGATTCTTGTAATAAATTTTAATGGGTTTTATAATTATTTCTTTCAATGCTTTTTTCATTTGTTCCTCATCTCTCCCTCTGAGTCTTCAATTGTGAAAATATTATATTACTTGATACTAGCTCATAGACCAGGGAAGTGCTATTCATTTTATCTGATGGATTTTCTTCTTTTCCTTAGAGGATAATTTCCATTATTTTGTCCTTAAGTGCATTGGCCTCTTCCTTGCTTTTCCAATATGTTGTGCCTCCCCTGTAATTGTTTAATTTAAGTATAACACTCCTTTGTTCTAGGTTTCACTTAGTTGTGTTTTGGGTGTGTGTGTGTGTTTTTCTGTTGATATATTCATTTGTTAAGATTACTTTTAAATTCCTTAATATATCATAATTTTATGTTTTATATTTATATTCTTGTTTATCTTAATGTTTTAAAATACAGTAGTATTATTTTCAGATATTTTTCATTTTCCTACAACCTTAAACTGAAACTAATAACAAAAAATTCAGTGGTCTGGATATATATAGAATGCATGATAATCATGTATGAACAGTTTAAAATAAAATGTGTCACTTGTTTTCAAGTATGAAATTTTATTGTCACTGATTAAGATGTAATAATATTGCTCTTGAATTACATGTTTTAGGTCTATAAAAACGTATGTGAAGATATGTATTAACCAAAATCTAGAAATAATTGTGAGAATGCAGAGAAGATAATACAATATTAAAAAAAACCTAGTGTCTAAATCCCATGCATAGAGGCTTTGACACTTTCCTTGGAGTGTGTGATCACAAATGACCATTACATTTCACATCAAATATTGAATTTTCTACTAAACTGGTCCTTATGCTTTTGTTTTTACTTCTTGTTATTTATTTGATGCCCAGATAGGAAGTTATCTTTTAAAAATGTTGATCAGGGGATGTTACTTCTATGTGGAAACTGCCAATGGCTTTCCATGTTTGAAAACAAAGGGTTTGACCCAGACAGTAAACACAAACTGAGGACTGACACTTTATATGCTCTTTAAAAAATCTCTTGCATCTCTTCTCTCACCACTTGTGCCACCTCAGTACTTGGTATGTTAGGCATTACCTTGGGATGAAGAAGTCAAGCAGGATGCAGAGAACTGGATATATCTCTAGCAGGTAGAACGGCATCTCTCCTGATGTTCTTACTACCTGGGTAGCTTTTTCTGGATCATGTAATTTTCCAGTTGCACCAATGATTAGGGAGAAGGCTATTGACTGTCTCCTGATTACCACAGTGATTTTAATTTTGACATCTTCACTCCTTCACACTGGATGTTTGCTGAGTTTCATCTGGCCTGCATTTCTTAAATGCAATATCTTAGAAAGAAGGGCTTTATACATTTCACTTCCTTCTTTTCTGGAAACAGATCTTATTTTGCTTTTTCTTCTCATCATTCCAAATGCTTTGTTTGGTAGTCTAAATCAATTCTGCTCAACCCTAAATTGGCACCTGCTCCAGACACATTCTTTTTATATCATGTGGTATTATTCATGATACAGCCCATGAAAATTGATTGGTGTCCAAAGAGCCACTGACAGATATTTTCACGGAAACTAAAATTCAGTAATATGATGGGGCATGTGAATCCAATGTCATCTGTGTACTTTTTCTTGGTTGTAAATGTGTAATTGTTGATCATTTCAAAAGAACTCACAGAATGGAAACAGGAAGAAGGCTAGTTATTTGGCTAATACCATAAAAGAAGAAAACTGTCATCTCTAGGTGAACTGCAAATATCTTTTTCCTCTTAAGTACCTATGAGTAGAATGCTAGGCAAGACCTTGACTTTTGCAATATGGTAACGTTACACTTTAGTAGAATAGATTTCAAGTATTATTTTGAAGTTCATTTTTTTCTGCCTGAGTAAATTTCAGAGCCCTTTTGAATATTTTAAGAATATGTAGTCTAACTAGGAATAGCTTCTGATTGCAATGTACAAAATGATTTTACTTTTCTCTAAAGCACTGTCTTAGAGTTTCTATTGCTGTGACAACACATCATGACCATGATAACTCTTATAAAGGAAAACACTTAATTGGATCTGGCTTACAATTCAGAGGCTTAGTATACTGTCAACCTGCTGTAGAGCATAGCATCATGCAGGCAAACATGGTGCTGGGGAGATAGCTAAGAGTTGTACATCTGGATTGGTAGATAGGAGGAGTAGGAGGAGAGGAAGAGAGGGAGGGAGGGAGGGAGGGAGGGAAGGAGGGAGGGAGAGAGAGAGAGGGAGAGAGAGAGAGACTAGGTCTGCCTTGAGATTCTGAAACCTCAAAGCACCCCCCCTATGACATACTTCCTACAACAAGGCCATGCCTAATCCAACAAGGCCACACCTCCAATAATGACATCTCTTATGAGTCTATGGGGGAGATTTTCATTCAAACTACCATATGCCACTCCCTAGCCCCATAGGCTTGTAGCCATATCATAATTGCAAAATCACTTATTGAAACTTCAAAAGCTTCCATACAGTTTTTTTTTTTTTTTTAACAATCTCAACCCCCTTTAAAAGTCCAAAGGCACTTTGGAGTCTCAAAGCAATCTCTTAACTAATCAAAATTAAAAAAAAAAAAACAGATTACATATTTCCAACATACAATGGCATAGAATATACATTACCATTCCAAAAGGGAGGAAAAGAAGCATAGTGAAGAAATACTGGAACAACACAAGGCCAAAAAACAACTGGGTAAACTCCAAAGTCTTCACCTCAATGTCTGATGTTTATGTGCTCTTCAGATCTCCAATCTTTTCAGCTTTGTTGACTGCAATAGGTGTATTTCTCTTAGGCTGTTTCCACTTTCTGTTAGCAGCTTTCCTTGGCAGAGATCCCACAACTCTGGCCTCTCCAGTATCTTGGTATCTCCAACACTATCCAGGCTTCACCTTCACAAATTCACTCAATGGCCTCTCTAGACCTCTATGCAGGACACTCCTGACATGCCTGGCTTCCTCAGTAGCTTTCCTTAGTCAACAAGGGAGAATCCATAACCCCTTTCTTGTATTCTTGACTTTAAAGTCAGAATCACAAGGCCAAAGCTGCCAAGTTCTGCTGCTTGCTGGAGCTGGAACATGACCTCTTGTTCAAACATGTTTTCACCAACTTTCTGTTTCCCTCACTGCCTGGGCTTGGCTGTCTTGAAACTTAATCTGTAGACCAGATTTGAGGCTGGCCTCAAATTCAGAGACCCACCTGCCTCTGCTTCCCAGTGCTGGGATTAAAGGTGTGTACCACCACACCTGAACCTAAGCTTTTCTCTAATTCCTTTTTACAAGTTGGAAGCTTAGTTGAGTGGGATCTTACCCTGAGGTCACTACTCTGTTTATTCTATTTAACACCAGGCTTTTCTTTAGTCTGTTTTTCTTTTTCTTCTTCTTCTTCTTCTTCTTCTTCTTCTTCTTCTTCTTCTTCTT
>CAJQZJ010033704.1:2571779-2610163 GCA_907164525.1 Lophiomys imhausi
TTCTTCTTCTTCTTCTTCTTCTTCTTCTTCTTCTTCTTCTTCTTCTTCTTCTTCTTCTCTCTTTTGCTGAGAATATTCATTTAGATAAATTTTTAAAAATTTATTTATTCAAGTTACATTTCAGTAAACACCCCCTTCTACCTCCTCTCGGTTCTACCCTCACCATATTATCTGTTTTTTTTTTTTTTTTTTAAGTTTAAGGTATATCTTTTCCCCCTCAACAGCTCCTCCTTTTAGTCCAATAAATGACTCTTTTTCTTAAAACAACAAATATAATACAAAACAATAAAAATTATTAGACCACAATTATGAAAATTATAAGGTGTAACATACATTTCCACAACCAGTCCATACATATTTGAAAACTGATATTAATATTCTATTATCTATCTGTCTTAATGAGTTTAAATTTCCATACCTAACTCAGTTTCTATGCAAACTTGCATTACCAACCTAAAAACATCTTCTTAGACCTAGAACATCCTTTTTAATTCCTAAACAACTTAAAATTTAACTGTGAGACCATAACTATCTAGTCTTCAATCCCACCAGAGACCTGAGATTGATAAATATATCTGATTATACAGGAAGTGCAGAGCCAACAGGTTCCAAAACTAAGAAATGACAGATAACAGGTTGACTGGACAGTCCCCAAGTTCTCTCAATACATTAGAACATCTATCATCAGCCTTTTGGCCCAGTATCTCTGACAGACATTAATTGCAAAACAGGAATTGTGAAGGACTTGCATACAGTGTCTTGTCAGAGCTAAAACTAGGCTGTCAATTTACCTGCTTCCAAGTTTTGTCTTTTCAGATAGCACTCTGTCTATAATTGAAGCAAGGGATTTCTCTTGTCCAGTGACAAGCTTGCCACTAATGCAACCAACTCCAAATGGAGATTCTTCAGTGCTCATCATCTATTTGGAGTAGAATGTGGGTGTTGTCAGGAACTGGCATGTTCAATATCAAAAAAATCTTAAGTTCCACTAGGGTGGAGTGTTCCACTGACAGGTAACCAAATCCCTGTTCCTGATCTTTTGGGTATATTGGTTGTAGGGTGGTTATCCTATATTATAATGGCTAAAATCCAGTTATAAGTGAATATATGCCATGCATATCTTTCTGTGTCTGGGTGAAGCTCCTAGAACTCATGTGACTAACAAACTGAGGGGTGCCAAAACACGGAGACACCCCACATCAGGGGCAGGGGGGGGAGGGGGGGGGGGGAGGGGGGGGGGGGGGGGCTGGAAGGGGATTGCGGGGATTCAATGGAGACTAAATGAAGTAATAAATAAACGTTTAAAAAAATCTTAAGTTAAGAAAACTTCTTTGAATGCCATATTCTACAGACCTCTTGAAGTTTTTGAAGACCACCTACCTATCTCTGTATATTTGGATAAGCAAATGTTGCTTATCTCTTAGCAACTTGATTTCTGATTAACTTAGAAAACATCTGTGATAAACTACACTAGTACCTAACAAAATGACATGTTTGAATGACTATTAGTTTGCATTTCTTAATTATCCTAAACAGTTTATGACAGTTGCTATTAAAAGGCCAAAACTTTACATTACATTATTAAGCCTTACCTAGGTACAATACCTTAAAAAGAGTTAATTTTAATTTTGTATCAATATACAAAGATCAATACCAATGTTGCCAAATTTAATCTTAATTTTGTATCAATATACAAAGATTAATACCAATGTTGCCAAATATAATCTTAATGTTGCATCAATATGCAAAGATACAAGAGCATATTCAATAATCTGTTCCTTTTTCTTTATCATTCCTATATTATGTCTATATCCCATTTTTTTCTCAAGTCTTTTCCTCCCTTCATAGGAGACAAAGAAGGATAGAGAAAAGAGAAAGAGATAAATCCCTGATCTAATCTCCATAACCTATTTAACAAGACGATTTAACAACTTGTAACCAATTCCCCTAAATAACAACAACTTTAACCCATCAAATGACCTTGGAGGGGCGGAAATCATGCACTCCACTGTCTGAGAATAGGATGTCGCTCTCTCAAAATTATTTCCTGCTAACTTAGGACATAGGAAACCTGTTTGGGGCCCAAATAAGAAAGGAAAAATGGTTAAGCAAGTTAATAGTAACATTTCATGTTCAATCCTTTTGTGCTCAGCCATTTAAATGTCCTAAGAAGTTTATAGTCAGAGGTTGAAGTTCAGGATTTTACTGAAGTCCTGTGTGGAGCAGTCTTGGGGCGGAATCATCTTAGTTAGCCATTTTGAGTAGTTCTGGTTGTGAATTTTTGAGGAAACAGCTATATTGGGGAAGTCTGAGAGGCTGAATCATCTTGGCTACTAGTATTCTTGGGTGTCTGGTACCTTTTATTCAGAAGTTTTAATTGTCCAATTATCCCTAGACTCCTTAGATGGATGCTTTTAATCTCCTGGAAAGATAAGAACAGAGCTCTGCCCTAATCCTAACTCTGGGGCACTACTTTTTTTTGGGGGCAAGTAATATCTTTCCTAGAGCAAATAGGTTTTTTTTTGGCAATATAAAAAGTATTATCTTTCAATTGAGATAAAAATTCTTTTGATATTTTAGAACTAAACATACTTTAAGTGTTTATATTTTGAGATCACAAAGACAATTCACTTTGAATTTCAGCATGCCTTTTGTGAGTAGCTTTTATTAAAACTTAAATCATTGCAAAACCTATCTGCCTGCCTCTGCCTTCCAAGTATTGGGATCCAAGCCATGTGCCTTCCAATTGTTGGGATTAAAGGTATGCAAAACCACCCATGGATCTAAGTTTTGCTCTATTTGGAGCTTGTTCTGTGTCAGGCTGGCCTTGAACTCAGAGATCTGCATGTTTCTGTTTCCAGTGTGTTGGGATTAAAGGTGTATGTCTCTCAAGTGATGGGATTAAAGGTGTGAACCATCACCACCCTGTTTATGTAACTCTAGAATTTAAAAGACAACTACCTCTATAGTGATCCTCCTGTCTCTTTTGGATTTAAAGGCATGGGCTAACACTACCCTTCTCAAATATTTTACCTTAGCTCCAAATTACTTCAACTTTTAGAGGTTTAGAAAACCAGATTGAACTGTAGTAACCCTTAATTTATTTATAATATTTTAAACCTTTAACTGCTTTTTAAATGCCAGATAATGAAAATATCCTTTATATATAGGAAAAAACTTTTAAGCTGATATCCAAGAGTATGTGGGCTATGTGGCATCCTGCAGTCTAACAATCTAATCTGAAATTAAGACCATTTTTCCTTTCATGCTAGTCAGGCAAGTATTTGAAATTGTTAAATTTTATTTTATTATATTTTTTAAGCTTAGTTACTCCCTTTTAAAACAATTTTGTTTTTTCTTTTCTTTCTTTCTTTTTTTTTTTGGTTTTTCGAGACAGGGTTTCTCTGTGTATCCTTGGCTGTCCTGGACTCACTCTGTAGACCGGGCTGGCCTCGAACTCACAAAGATCCGCCTGCCTCTGCCTCCCAAGTGCTGGGATTAAAGGCGTGCGCCACCACCGCCCGGCTTACAATTTTGTTTTTTCAAGTTACATTTAGAACATAGTTTCCTCCCTCCCCGATCATCCCACTCTCCCTCCTTCCCTTCTTCCCTCCCTTCCTCAGCTCCTCCCTCATTATTCCTCTTCTTGGTACTATCCTTCTCCTCAAATGAGGTGGGCTCTCACATATCATACTCCCTCAGTTCATCAGTCATGTGAGGGCCAAGAGCTTCTTCTTATACTGGGGCTTGATATGGCACAGCATCTAGGGTAAGGTGTTCCACTAACCTGCAGTAGTTTCCGTTACTCACTGCTGGGTGGCTTTCTCCTATGATAGTTATGCTAGATTTCTATTTTTTTTGTGGGGGGGGGATCTGTGGGCTGTAGGATGGTTGTCCTGTGATATATGGTTAATGTCCACTTATAAAAGAATACATACCATGTTTATCTTTCTGGGACTGAGTCAGCTCACTTAGAATTACCTTTTGTAGATCCATCCATTTGGTTTTGAATTGCATGATTTCCTTATTTCTGATAGCTGTATAATATTCCTTTGTGTTAATGTACCACAGTTTTTTTAGTCTATTCTTCAGTTGAAGGACATCTGGCTTGTTTACAGTTTCTGGATATTACAAATAAAGCTGGTATGAACATTGTTGAGGCAATGTCCTTGTGGTTTGGTGAAGAATCTTTTGGATATATGCCCAGGAGGGGTATGGCTGGGTACTGAGGTATAACTATTCCCAATTTTCTAAGGTATCTCTAGATTGATTTCCAAAGTGGTTGTATAAGTGTGCACACCCACCAGCATTGGAGGAGTGTTCCTCTTTCTTCACATCCTTACCATTATGTGCTATCATTTGAGTTTTTGATCTTAGCCATTCTGACTAGTGTGAGATGGAATCTCCGAGTCTCTTTGAGTTGCATTTCCCTGATGACCAAAGATGTTGAACATTTCTTCAAGTGCCTCTTGGCCTTTAGAGATTCCTCTTTTATGATTTCTTGGTTTAGCTCTCTACTCCATTTTTTGATTGGGCTATTTGATTTTTTTTGTGTTTAATTTCTTGAGTTCTTTATATATTTTGGATATTAGCCCTCTATTGGATGTTGGGTTGGTAAAGATCTTTTCCCAGTCTGTAGGCTGCCAATTCATTCTAAGGACAGTGTCCTTTGCCTTACGGAAGTTTTTCAATTTCATAACATCCCATTTATTGATTTTTTTGTTTTGTTTTAGAGCCTGAGCTATTGGTGTTCTGTTCATGAAGTTTCTACTCCTGTCAATGAGTTCCAGGTTTTTCCCCACTTTCTCTTCTATTGATGTTAGTGTGTCCCGATTTATGTTGAGGTCTTTGATCCACTTAAATTTAAGTTTTGTACAGGGTGATAAGTATGGATCTATTTGCATTCTTCTACATGTTGACATCCAGTTAGACCAGCAACATTTATTGAAGATGCTTTCCTTTTTCCATTGTTTGGTTTTGGCTTCTTTGTAGAAAATTAAGAGACCATAGGTGTGTGGGTTTATTTTTCATTCTTTGATTCAAGTCCATTGATCAACTGGTCTGATTTTGTGGCACTACCATGCTGTTATTACTACTATTTCTCTATAGTACAGCTTGAAATCCAGGATGGTGATTCCTCCAGATGTTCTGTTATTGTACAGGATTGATTTAGCTACTCTGCGGTTTTTGTTCTTTCAAATGAAGGTGAGAATTATTCTTTCAAAGTCTGTCAAGAATTGTGTGATATTTTGATAGGAACTGCATTGAATCTGTATATTGTTTTTGGTAGGATGACCATTTTTATTATGTTAATCCTACCTATTCATGAGCAAGGGAGATCTTTCCATCTTCTGATATCTTCTTCAAGGACTTGAAGTTCTTGTTGTGCAGATCTTTCACTTGCTTGGTTAGAGTTGCCCCCAGGTATTTTATGTTATTTGTGGCTATTGTGAAGGGTGTTGATTCCCTAATTTCTTTCTCTGCCCATTTATCTTTTGTGTAAAGAAGGGCTACTGATTTTTTTGAATTAATTTTGTATCCAGCCACCTTGCTGAAGGTGTTCATCCGTTGTAGGAGTTCTCTGGTGGAATTTTTGGGGTTGCTTATGTATACCATCATATCATCTGTGAATAAGGATACTTTGACTTCTTCCTTTCCATTTTGTATCCCCTTGATCTCCTTTAGTTGTCTTATTGCTCTAACTAAAACTTCAAGTACTCTGTTCAAGAGATATGCAGAGTGTGGGCAGCCTTGCCTTATCCCTGATTTTAGAGGAAATACTTTAAGTTCTCTCCATTTAGTTTGATATTGGATATTAGCTTGTTGTAAATTGCCTTTAATATATTTAAGTATGGTCCTTGTATGCCTGATCTCTCCAAGACTTTTAACATGAAGGGTTGCTGGCTTTTGTCAAATGCTTTTTCAGGATCCAATGAGATGATTGTGTGTGTGTGTGTGTGTGTGTGTGTGTGTGTGTATTTCTTTTGGCTGGTTTATGTGGTGGATCACATTGATGTATTTTCATATGTTGAACTACTGCTCCATCCTTAGGATGAAGCCTACTTGATCATGGTATATGATACTTTTGATGTGATCTTGGATTTGGTTTGCAAGTATTTTTGCATTCATGTTCATAAGGGAAATTGCTCTGAAATTTTCTTTCTCTGTTGATCTTTGTGTGGTGTAGGTATCGGGGTGACTGTGGCCTCATAGAATGAGTTTTGCATTGTTCCATCTGTTTCTATGTTGTGAAAGATTTGAAGAAAATTGGTGTTAGCTCTTCTTTGAAGATCTGGTAGAATTCTGTGCTGAAACCATCTGTCCCTGGGCGTTTTTTGGTTGGAAGACTTCTAATGACTTCTTCTATTTCCTTAAGGGTTATAGGACTGTTTAATTTGTTTACTTGTTCTTGATTTAGCCTTGGTAGGTGGAATCTATCAAGATAATTTTCCATTTCGTTTAGTTTCCAATTTTGTGGAGTACAAGTTTTTGAAGTAGGACCTGATGATTCTTTGGATTTCCTAAATGTCTGTTGTTATTTCCCCCTTTTCATTTCTGATTTTGTTGATTTGGTTTTTTCCTTCTGCCTTTTAGTTAGTTTGGCTAAGGGTTTATCTATTTGTTGATTTTCTCAAAGAACCAACTCTTAGTTTTGTCGATTCTTTGTATTGTTCTTTTTGTTTTCTTAGTCGTTGATTTCAGTCCTGAGTTTGATAATTTTCTGGTGTCTGCTTCTCGTGGGAGTGTTTGCTTCTTTTTGTTCTAGCTCCTTCAAGTGTGCTTTTAAATTGCTAGTATGGGAAATTTTCAATTTCTTTTTGAAGGCACTTAGTGCTATAAACTTTCCTCTTAACACTATTTTCAGCATATTCCATAAGTTTCGGTATGTTGAGTCTTCATTTTCATTGAATTCTAAGAAGATTTTAATCTCTTTTTTTATTTCTTCCTTGACCCAGAGGTCATTGAGTAGAGAGTTGTTCAGTTTCCATGTGCTTGCAATCTTTCTGTTGTTTTTGTTATTGTTGAAGTTTAACTTTATTCCATGATGGTCTGATAAATTACAAGGGGTAAGTTCAATTTTCCTGTATCTGTTGAGGCTTGCTTTGTGACCCACTATATGGTTGATTTTGGAGAAGGTTCCATGAGGTGCTAAGAAGAAAGTATATTTTCTGTTTTTGGGTGAAATGTTTTGTAGATAATCAGTTAGATCCATTTGATTCATGGCATCTGTCAGGTTCATTATTTCTCTGTTTGGTTTCTTCATTGTTGATCTGTCCAGTGGTGAGAGTGGTGTGTTGAAGTCTCCCACTATTAATGTGTGGGTTCAATGTGGGATTTGAACTCTAGTAGTGTTTCTTTAACAAATGTGGGTGCCCTTACATTTGAGGAATAGATGTTCTGCATTGAGATGTCATCTTGGTGGGTTTTTCCTTTGATGTGTATGAAGTGTCCATCCCCATCTCTTTTGATTAATGTTGGTTGACAGTCTAATTTATTGGATACTAGATTGGCCATACAGCTTGTTTCTTGGGTCCATTTGCTTGGTATTTCTTTTTTCAGACCTTAACTTGGAGACAATGCTTATCCTTTTTGCTGAGGTGTGTTTCTTGTAAACCCCAGAATGCGGGATTCTGTTTTCACATCCATTCTGCTAGCCTGTGCCTTTTTATTGGAAAATTGAGTCCATTGATGTTGAGAGATTTTAATGACCAGTTGTTATTACTTCCTGCCATCTTGATGTTGGTGGAAATAGTGTGTGAGTGAGCTTCTCTTCTGTTGGTTTCCTGCAAGCAAGTTATTTGCTTCATGTGTTTTCTTGTGTGTAGTTAACCTCTTTGGGTTGGAGTTTTCCTTCTAACATCTTCTGTAGAGCTGGATTTGTGCATAGATACTGTTTGAATTTAGTTTTTTCATGGAATATCTTGTTTTCTTCATCTTTGTTGATGGACAATTTTGCTGGAAATAGTAATCTGGCCTGAAATTTTTTTTTGGGGGGGGGGTCTGCAAGGTATCTGTCCAGGTTTCTTTGGCTTTAGTGTCTCTGATGAAAAGGCAGGTGTGATTCTGATAGGTTTGCCATTATATGTTACTTGGTCCCTTTCCCTAGCAGCTTTTAATATTCTTTCTTGGTTCTGTACCTTTAATGTTTTGATTATTATGTTTCAGGAGAATTTTCTTTACTGGTCTAATCTATTTGGAGTTCTGTAGGCTTCTTGTACAATTATAGGCATCTCTTTCTTTATGTTTGGGAAATTCTCTCCAATGATTTTGTTGAAGATATTTTCTGGTCCTTGGAGCTCAGAATCTTTTCTTTCTTCTATTCCTATTATTCTGAGATTTCATCTTTTCATAGTGTCCTTGAGTTCCTGAAGGTTTTGTGTCAGGCCTTTTTTGGATTTTACATTTTCTTTGACAGATGTATCAATTTCTTCAATTTTATCCTCTGTGCCTGAGATTCTTTCTTCCATCTCTTGAATTCTGTTGGTGATGCTTGTTTCTGTAGTTCCTTTTCTTTTCCTAAGGTTTTCCAGTTCCATGGATGTCTTGGCTTGTATTTTCTTTAATGCTTCCACTTCCCTTTTCAGGTCTTCTATTCTTTTAAGAGTTTTATTCATTTCCATGACCTCTTTTGCAGTATTTTGTTGTTGCTCTCTGAGGTATTTGATTTCCTCCATTAAGCCTTCTATTATTAATATAAATATAGGATTAAGATCATTTTCCTTTGTTTCAATTATATTAGAATTTCCAGGTTTTTCTGTAGCAGTATAGCTAGATTCTGGTACATCATATTGCTTTTTTTTTTTTTTTTAACATGTTCTTGCAATTGCCTCTAGTCATCTGGTTGACCCTGGTGTTGTCTGGTTGTTTCTGATGCCATTTGGCATTGGTATTCAGGAAAATGCCCTGTTCTGGGGGCTGGGTGATCCTGAGATCCTGGTGTCCACCTCCAGATGGTGGGTAGGTTCCTGTAATAGATTGTTCCTGTAATGGAGAGTGACTGTTGCTCTCCTCTAGTGGATGTGACCCAATTGGATGCATATACAGGGGATTGGAGTAGGGAGGGGGCTATCCTGTGAGGACCTGAGAGCTGGAGGGTCTCCTCAGGAAGGAAGGTCAAGCTGTGGTTGGGCCTGTATTCTCCCCTCCCTGACACAGTCATTTTGGTTCAGCAGTTAGACTGATCATACAGGTAGGGAGCTCTACCCAAGATGGGTGCCAGAGTCAATGTGCCTGTTACTGACTGCCTCCAAAGCTTGGGCACTTGGGTGAATGACCGGCCCCAATGTCTGTGAGGAACACACTGTTGCTGGCTCTGTTTGGAGTCGGTCTCGGTTCCTGATTGCTTTGCTGTAGCTGGATTTGGTCTCTGTCACTCAACTAAAGTGCACACTGTGTCACCATGTTGGGAACTCCAGAAAAATCTTGTTGTCCAGTTGTTTTTCCCGGTTGGGTGTACAGGTCCTCATAGAGATTGAATATCAGGAAGACAGGCAGGGCTGCTGATTTCTGGCTGGAGCCGTGGGCTGGATTTTCTTTTGGGCTAGATCCGCTCTGGTTGGTGCTCATCTCCAAAGGAGTGACTGAGCTGGCTGATCACAGGGTGGTGCTCCTGGGGACTGCCCTGTTTATTTTCTTGGGCATAAGACTTAGCTTCATTAAACTTCTTGGTGCCCTCTTTCTCCTTAAACTGCACATTTTGTATTTTTCCTTGCTTAGTTTGTTCCTTTTCATTATAGATCTGCATAAGACCATCCACTAATAACCACATGACACAGTCAATGCTAGGCTCTTTTGAAATATCCTCTGCCAAAGTTGTTAATGCATAACTCTTCAATTTAACCTCAGGCAGATTTTTTTTTTTTGGAGAAGGGCAAATAGTAGCCATATTCTTTGCCAAAATATCATAAGAATATCCTTTAAGCTACATTTTAATATTCTTCTCCTTTAAAACCTCTTCACACACACCCCAATTCCACTGTCTTCCATGCTTCTACTAGTATGGGTTATTAAGCCCTGCTTAGTGTGTCTCATCAATTTTATAGTCCAAAATCCCAAAGTTCTCCATATTTCTCCAAACAAAATCATAGTCCAACTTATCACAGTAATACCTCAGTCCCTGGTAATAACTTCTGTCTTAGTTAGGGTTTCTATTTGTGTGAAGAGACACTATGTGCATGGCAACTCTTATAAGAAGAACATTTACCTGGGGCTTGTTTACAGCTCAGAGGTTTCTTTCATTGTCATCATGGCAAGAAGCATGGCATCATGCAGGCATACATGGTAAAGAGATAGGTGAGAGTTCTACATGTAGATCAGCAGCCAGAAGAAGAAAGAGTAACACTAGGACTGGTTTGAGCTTCAGAAACCTCAAAGCTCACCCCTTGTAACATATTTCCTCCAAAAAGGCGACACTTCTTCCAAGAAGGCCTCTAATAATGCCACTCCCTGTGAGTCTATTGGGACCATTTTCATTCAAACCACCACAAGCACTGGAGCCATAACTTACACATAAAACATTTAACATTATGAATAGATGGTTTAAATTTATGACTGTACTTAACAATGTAGATTTTTATCTCCGTGAGTTAACAGTCCCAATAATTTCCCAAACTTGTGTTTTCAAGTTGGTGATATATTTAGTTGCTTATCATGGTCACAGTCTAAATCATAGTTTCTCAAACTAAAGGTGCAAATGCATAACTAAATATGAAGGTTGTGAAATATTTGGCAACTGTAAAAGGTTTCTGAAAGTGCAGTGACCAAAACTTAATTCAAAATCAAATCTGTAAAGTGTGTAACAAATCTGAGATGTTTCTAGCAGTGCTTGCCAATGCTGTGTCAGATGACTTCTCTGCACACAGGTTCTGAGTAAGAGAGCACTTTGTATTGACAAGTGAAAAAAGACACCAACAAATTCTTTTGGAATTACCTCACCTCAGACTCCAGACTACTGTATGTTCTGAACAGGAGCCACAGTGCTTTTATTGCATATACAAAGTTCTCTGTTGTTATGGAAACATAATGGTTTAATTATGGAAAAGAAAGAAATTTTGTTTATTTTTAAGATTGTAATTTAATTATAACATTTCTTCCTTCCTTTTCCTCCCTCCAGAAACCCCTCGCTACTCTCTTTCTAATTCATAGCCTTATACTCATTAATTGCTATTGCATGCAAGTGAGTATCAATTTAGCATGTATTTAGATTGTATTGTGTTAAAATGTTTCATTTTTTTTTCAAATTGCTATTTGAGACTCATAAAAATTTAAATAAGTTTTGGCTTGGGACAAAATTTCCAACAGTTCTGAAATGTCCATGTGCATGTCTACCTTTTTGTACGATTGTTTGTGATAAGTGACAGTGTCAGCATTGGGAATTCCATTATCAAAATATTGATCAACTCTGAAAAGTCTGGACAATGCAGTATCAAATAGTACAAATTTATTTCTCTAGATGGAAATAAACCAACACACTTATATTATTAGTGTAAAATGTACTTTTATTTTTAGTAACTGTTAAAATTATATATATATATATAATTTCATATCATATAATAAATACATTTATTGATGGTTTATTATCAGTAAGTGTTTGGGTTACATACCTTATTTAAGTACTTATATCCCTAGGGTTACATAAGGATTTCTCTGTCTGAGAGGCAACTTGAGTGGCTCTGTCTATGTAATGTAAAATGCTAAAGACAATAGCTTGTTGGCTTTGGTAGAATACAAAGAAGATTCCATTGGAAGAATGCCACAAGAGTAGTTTAGATGAACAGTGAGAAAATTAATGTGTTATGTTCAATTATTACTCTGATTTTTACAGTTAATTACTGTCATTAATGGTTGGATCTTGATTTGTGATTTTCTAAGATGCTAATCTTTATTGACAAAATGGTCTCCACTGATGTTTATGTCTTCACAACGATGGATGAGGATGACATTGTTGATAAGTTAATGGATCTAGAATAGTACTTGGCAATGTCAACTGGATGTATACAGAAAGTCATTCTGTGTAATGCAAAGTAATTTTGTTTTAGGACTGTACTGTGTCATCAGTTTTTTGACAATATTGTTAAAACTTAACTTTGTCATTTAATTAGAGATAGGCATAGGGGAAAAAGACGTCCTTATAAATATTCGGAAGTGAGTATATACTGTGCATGTCCTTTTAGGTCTGGGTTACCTCACTCAAGATATTTTCTAGTTTCATCCATTTGTCTGAAAATTTCATGATGTCCTTGTTTTTAATAGCAGAATAGAATTCCATTGTGTACATGTACCAGATTTTTGAAAATCCATTCTTCAGTTGAGGGGGATGTGGGTTGTTTCCAGTTTCTGGCTATTACAAATAAAGCTGTTATGAACATAGTTGAGCAAGTGTCCTTGTGGTATGGTGGAACATCTGGTGTGTACATGTCCAGGATCATCCTGAATGAGGTAACCCAGACCCAGAAAGATACACGTGGTATGTGCTTACTTATAAGTGGATATCAGCCATAAAGTGCCATACTACAATCCACAGACCCAAAAAAGCTATGTAACAAGGAGGGTCCAAGGAAGGATGCTTGAATCTTACTCAGAAGAGGAAATAAAAAAGGTATCAGAGGTGAAGGGAGGGAGGGAACTGAGGTGGAGATGGGATGGGGAGGGAATTAGGATGGGATGATCAGGTGTAGAGAGGGAAAGAGAACAGGAACAAGTATGGGGCGGTATCTGTAGGATGTGCTAGAGACTTAGGACATGGGGGTGAGGCCCCAGGGAATCTATGGTAGTGGCCCTAGCTGAGGTTCCAGTGGAGAATATGCAGTCTGAAGTGACCACCTCCTATAGCCAGGCATGATTCCCAATGGAAGGATAAAGATACAAACCTACTCACAAAACCCTTCGACCCCAAATTTGTCTTGCTTACCAGATGTCCAAGGACAAAGAAGGAGCAGAGACTGAGGGAATAGCCAACCAATGAACAACCAAACTTGAGACCCATCCCGTGGGTGAGAACCAATCCCTGTCACTGTTAATGATACCATGCTCTGGTTGCAGTCAGGAGACTAGCATAAGTGTCCTCTGAGAGGCTCTACCTAGTAGCTCATTGAAATAGATGCAGAGATCCACAGGCAAGCATTAGATGGAGCTCAGGGAGTCTTGTGGAATAGTGAGGGGAATTATTGAGGTACCCTCATTGGGCAAGGATTTCCCTAGCCCTGCAGCAATTAGATGTCCCAGTGCAGGTAGGTACCCATGAGGGACCTCCCCTTTCTTGGAGGAGAAGGGCAAGGGGTTGTGGGGGGAGGCTGTGTGAGTGATGACTGGGAGGAGAGGAAGGGTGTTGCAATCAGGAAGTAAACTGAATAAATACATTAATTAATTAAAATAATAAAATAAATATTGTGAATAAAACAGAGTTGCATACTTGTTGATTGGGGTTTGAATATGATTTGGGAAGAAAGGAACAATTTTATAATGGATATCTGTAAATTTTAATCCATAAATTTATTTTTGCTTATTTATTTATTTATTATTTAATTATTTTATTGATAAAGAACATACACAATGGAAAGTATGTAATGGTATGTAGGTTGATAAATTTTCATCTTGAATATTACCATATAAATACAAAATTGAATAATAAGGTAATATTCAAGGTATTATTTATAAGGTAATATTCAAGGTGAATATTACCTTATAAATTCAATTTACCTTATAAATACAATTGAGGTTGAAATATTATTGTCATCCTGTTACTATAAGCTAAAATAAATATCTTCTTTCCTAAGCACTTTCTATCAGAGTATTTTATCATAGCAAATGAAATGGAGCTAGAATAGTTATTTACATTTTTTTATGTCTGGGATTTTTTTTCCATATCACATCCACAAAATACATTTGTGATACTTCATCTAGCAGTAAGTTTCCATCTCATTATCATAAAACACTACACTAAAAACAACTTAGTATTATTTTAGCTTATAGTAACGGGTTACAGTCTATCACAGCAGACAATCAATAAATGGGACCTTCTGAAACTGAAAAACTTCTGTAAGGCAAAGTACACTGTCATTAGAACAAAACAGCAACTTACAGATTGGGAAAGGATCTTTACCAACTCTACTTCTGACAGAGGGCTAGTATTCAAAATATATAAAGAACTCAAGAAATTAAACACCCAAGAAACCAACTAATCCAATAAAAAAATGGGGTGCAAAACTAAACCAAAAATTCACAAAAGAGGAATCTCTAATGGCCTAGAGGCACTTGAAGAAATGCTCAACATCCTTAGTCATCAGGGAAATGCAACTCAAAACGACTCTGAGATTCCATCTCACATGCGTTAGAATGGCTATGATCAAAAACTCAAATGAGAGTATATGCTGGTGAGGATGTGGAGAAAGGGGAATACTCCTCCATTGCTGGTGGGAGTGCAAAACTGTACAACCACTTTGGAATTCAACCTGGTGAGACCTCAGAAAACTGGGAATAGTTCTACCTCAAGATCCAGCCATACAGCTCTTTGGCATGTATCCAAAAGATTCTCCACCAAACCACAAGGACATCACCTCAACAACATTCATAGCAGCTTTACTCATAAAGGCCAGAAACTGGAAACAAACCAGATGTCCTTCAACTGACAAATAAACAAAAAGAAACTGTGGTACATTTAAATAATGGAATACTAAGCAGGTATCAGAAACAAGGAAATCATGCAAATTATAACCAAATGGATGGAACTAGAAAAGTTCATCCTGAGTGAGCTAACCCAGACCCAGAAAGATATACATGATATGTACTCACTTATACGTGAATATTAACCATATAGTACAGGAGATCAATCCTGCAATCCACAGACCCAAAGAAACAGGAACATATGAAAAATTCCACCCAGCAGCGGGACATGGACCCTGTTGCCTGTTAGTGGAACACTTTACCCTGGAGGGGCTGCCATATCTGACCTCAGTAAAAGAGGACGCTCTTAGCCCTCATGTGACTGATGAACTGAGGGGAGTTGATATGTGGGGGCTCCATTCAGACAAGGAGAAAGAGAGGACAGAGATGGGGAAGAAAGAGGGAGGGTGGGAATGGGAAGGGAGGAGGGAAGGAGGGTGAGAGGGTGGACCCAGGAGAGGTGAAGGAAAGGGACTGTAATGGAGAAGTAAATGGAAGTAATGAATAACATAAAAAATGAAATAAAACAAAAAGTCTGTCAAAAAATACCCCAGAACAAAATGGATTCATTGGTAAAAATTGTACAAAGTTGTAAAAGAGAAACTAACATCAATTCTCTTTAAACTATTATATATATATAGTCTTCCTTCATGGTTCTCTGGATTTCACTGGAATTTATAGCATTCTCCTCCTTACATATTTAAATTAATAACTAAATTTATTAAGGTATTTCTCTCTTCTTTTGGTTAGTTTGGCTAGAGGTTCATCAGACTTGTTTTGTTTTTGTTTTCAAGAACCAACTCTTTGATTGATTCATGCATGTCTTTTTAGTCTTTGTTTCATTAATCTGTAGATCAGTCTTTATGGTTTCTTACTGTCCTTGACTTAGTAGCTTAAGCTGATTTTTTTTTAATAAAAACTTGTCATGCATCATTAGACTTATTTATTTGAGACTTTTCTCATTCTGTTAAATGTAAGTACTCATGACCACAAAGTTTCCTCTTGAAACTTTCATAGCTATGCCCTAAATATTCTCACTAGTTGTAATTTCATTCTGGGAAATTTAAAATATCTTCCTTGTTTTATTCAATGACTCATTGGCCATTATGAAGAGAAATTGGGCCTGTTTCTCTGACAGACATTGATTGTAGAGCAGGGGTTATGAAGGACTTGCCTACCCTGTCTTGGCAGAGCTAGGCTGTCGACTTACCTGCTTCCAAGTTTTGTCCTTTTTGGACAGCATTCTGTCTACAGTTGGAGCAAGGGTTTTTTCCTGCCAAGAGATAGGCTTGCGACTAATTCAATCATCTCCCACTGGAGATTCTTCAATGCTCATCTTCTACTTGAAGTAGAATAGGGGGTGCTGCCAGGAGTTGATATGTCTCGATATAAAAAAATCTAAAGTTAAGAAAACATCTTTGAATGCCATATTCTGCAGATGTCTTGAGGTTTTTGAAGAGGACCTATCTGTCTCTTAGACTGAAGATCGATGCTGTAATGTATGGAGAAAAAATGGGAACTGTCCAGGCAGCCACTGGTATGTCATTTCTTAGTTTTGGAAGCTGCAGGCCCTGTACTGCCTATAAAATCAGATATATTTATCCCTCTCAGGTCTCTGAGGTGGTTGAAGAATAGATAGCTAGAGTCTCATAATTAAATTTTGAGTTGTTTAGGAATCAAGAGAGTGTTACAGATCTAAGAAGATGCTTTTAAAATTGTGTTGCAAGTTAGTATGAATGTTGAGTTAGATAAAGAACTTTAAATTCATGGAGATGGTTAGATAGTAGAATGTTAAAGTCAGGTGCCAAATACATATGGACTGGACATTGGGAATGTATGCTAAGCCATATAACCCTCATAACTGTGGCCTAATTACCTCTGTTGTTTTGTATTGTATTTATTATTATAAGAGAAAGAGCCGTTTGCTGGACTGAAAGGGGAAGATTTTGGGGGAAATAAGATATACCTTAAACTTAAAAAAAAAGGAAGAGGATGGGGGTTGAGGGTGGGAGGGTGGGACTGGAGGGAGGAGTAGGGAGGGGACTGCGATTGAGATGTAACTTGAAGAAATAAAAAATAAAGTAAAAAAAATTAAGTTAATTAAAACTCAAAAAAAAAAAGAAGAAGAAGAGAAATTGGGGACTGTCCAGACAGACAGTTGTCTTTCATTTTTTAGTTTTGGAAGCTAATGGCTATGTACTTCCTGTATAATCAGATATATTTATCCTTCTCAGGTCTCTGATGGGATTGAAGACTAGATAGTTATATTCTCACAGTTAAATTTTAAGTTTTTTTGGGAATTAAAAGTATGTTCTAGGTCTGAAAAGATGTTTTTAACTTGGTAATGCAAGTTAGGATGGAAAATGAGTTAGGCATAGAACTTTAAACTCATGGTGATAGATGATAATAGAATATTAGTATCAGTTGCCAAATATGTATGGACTGGACATTGGGGATGTATATTATATCTTATAATTTTCATAGTTGTGGCCTTATTATTTAAAAGAAAGCAGTATGAGTTCTGGGAGAAGGGGAAGAGGGTGGGAGGGTTGGGCTAGGAGACGTGGATGGAGGGGGCTGTGATGGAGATGTAACTTGAAGTAATCAATAAGCATTAAAAAAGAATGTATTTTTCAGTGTCCACGTATTTGTGTAGTTTTTGTAGAGTTTCTTGCTTTTTTTGTCTAGAGCTACTGTATTATGTATTACTGTATTATATCCAAAAATAAATGAGAAATTATTTTAATTAATTTTTTTGGTAAGACTTAATTTGTGCTTTAGAATGTGGTTTATTTTAGGAAGGTTCCATGGCCCACTAAAAATAATACATATTCTTTTTTCCCCTCCCTATTCCCCCCTCCAGTCCCACCCTCCCACCCTCAACCCCCCATCTTATTCCCTTTTTTGTTAAGTTTAAGGTATACCTTATTTCCCCCTACAGTTTCGCCTTTCAGTCCAACAAATGGCTCTTTCTCTTATAATAATAAATACAATGCAAAACAACAGAGGTAATTAGGCCACAGTTATGAGGGTTATATGGCTTAGCATACATTCCCAATGTCCAGTCCATATGTATTTGGCACCTGACTTTAACATTCTACTATCTAAACATCTCCATGAGTTTAAAGTTCTATATCTAACTCAACATTCATACTAACTTGCAACACAATTTTAAAAGTATCCTCTTAGATCTATAACACTCTCTTGACTCCTAAACAACTCAAAATTTAATTATGAGACTCTAGCTATCTGTTCTTCAACCACCTCAGAGACCTGAGAGGGATAAATATATCTGATTTTATAGGAAGAACAGGGCCTGCACCTTCCAAAGCTAAAAAATGACATACCGGTGGCTGCCTGGACAGTTCCCATTTTCTCTCCATACATTACAGCATTGATCTTCACTCATTTGGCCCATTTCTCTGACGGACATTGATTGTAGAGCAGGGGTTATGAAGGACTTACCTACCCTGTCTTGGCAGAGCTAGGCTGTCGACTTACCTGCTTCCAGGTTTTGTCCTTTTTGGACAGCATTCTGTCTACAGTTGGAGCAAGGGGCTTTTCCTACAAAGAGATAGGCTTGCAACTAATTCAATCATCTCCCACTGGAGATTCTTCGATGCTCATCTTCTACTTGGGGGTAGAATAAGGGGTGCTGTCAGGAGTTGATATGTCTCAATATAAAAAAAATCTAAAGTTACGAAAACATCTTTGAATGCCATATTCTGCAGATCTCTTGATGTTTTTTAAGAGGCCTTATCTATCTCTTATATTAGGGTAAGCAGATGTTGCTTGTCTCTTAGCAGTTTTATTTCTGATTAGCTTGGAAAATAACTATAATAGGCTGTTATAGTACCTAACAAAATGACACATTTTCATGACCATTAGTTTCCGTTTCTTAATTATCCTAAACAGTTTATGAGAATTAGTACTAAAAGGCCAAAGCATCAGATTTCATTTTTTTTCTTTACCTCCTAACCCTTCCATCCCATTTCTCTGGGGTGGGGTGTCCTTATATAACAGTCCCTCATCTCAGTTGAGAGGTCATATGAGGGCCAAGAGCCTCCTCATTCATTGGGAGTCTACGAGGCAGTACTACCAGTGAAAAGTGTCGCATTGCCCGGGAGAGAGAACTAAAAAACAAACAAATAAGCAGACAAACAGATAAAAAAGAATAAAAAATAGAAAAAAAATATTTAAAAAATAAATAAATAAAAATAAAAATTGAAAGTCTATGTCCAAGTTCCCTTTGGTGTGTTAGTTGTAGTATCGATACCTTCTACTATATAACTAAAATCCTACTATAAGTGAATATATGCCATATACTTCCTTCTGAGTCTGGGTTAGCTCACTCAGGATGAGCTTTTCTAGTTCCATCCATTTGGCTGCAAATTGAATAATTTTATTGTTCCTGATAGCTGAATAATATTCCATTGTGTAGATATACGACAGTTTTTTAACCCATTCTTTGGTTGGGGGACATCTGGGTTGTTTCCAGTTTCTAGCTATTACAAGTAAGGCTGCTATAAACATAGATGAGGCAACTTCCTTATGATTCCGTGAAGAGGCATTTGGGTGTATACCCAGAAGTGGTATGGCTGGGTCCTGAGGCAAAGCCATTCCACGTTTTCTAAGATATCACCAGAATGGCCTCCATAGTGGTTGCAGAAGCCTGCAGAAGTGGTATGGCTGGGTCCTGAGGCAAAGCTATTCCACATTTTCTAAGATATCACCAGACTGACCTCTATAGTGGTTGCACAAGGCTGCACTCCCACCAGCAATGGAGTAGGTTACCCCTTTCTCCACACCCTCACGAGCACTTGCTGTCATTTGAGCTTTTGATCTTAGCCATTCTGACAGGTGTGAGACGGAATCTTAGAGTCGTGTTGAGTTGCATCTCTCTGATGATTAAGGATGTTGAGCATTTCTTCAAGTGTCTCTCAGCCATTAGGGATTCCTCCTTTGTGAATTCTCTATTTAGCTCTCTCCCCCATTTTTTTGATTGGATTATTTGGTTTCTGGCATTTAATTTCTTGAGTTCTTTGTAGATTTTGGGTATTAGCCCTCTGTCAGATGTGGGGTTGGTGAAGATTTTCTCCCAGTCTGTAGGCTGCCGTTTTGTTCGAATGACAGTGTCTTTTGCCTTACAGAAGCTTTTCAATTTCATGAGGTCCCATTTATTGATTGTTGATCTCAGGTCCTGAGCTGCTGGTGTTCTGTTCAGGAAGTTGTCACCTGTGCCAATGAGTTCGAGGGTTTCTCCCACTTTTTCTTCTAGTAGATTGAGTGTGACCGGCCTTATGTTAAGGTCTTTGATCCACTTGGACTTAAGTTTTACAAGGTGATAAATATGGGTCTAATTTCATTCTTTTACAGTTGGACATCCAGTTGGACCAGCACCATTTGTTGAAGATGCTGTCCTTCTTCCATTGTGCCGTTTTGGCTCTTTTTCAAAAATTAGGCGGCCAGAATTGTGTGTGTTCATTTCTGGATCTTCAATTCGATTCCATTGATCTACTGATCTGTTTCTATACCAATAGTATGCTGTTTTTACAACTACTGCTCTGTAGTACAGTTTGAAATCTGGGATGATAATACCTCCAGATGTTTTTTTATTGTACAGGATTGATTTAGCTATTCTGGGCTTTTTGTTGTTCCATATGAAATTGAGAATAGCTCTTTCCAAATCTATAAAAAATGTGTTGGTATTTTGATAGTAATTGCATTGAATCTATATATTGCTTTTGGTAGGATGGCCATTTTTATTATGTTGATCCTACCTATCCATGAGCATGGGAGATCTTTCCATCTTCCAAAGGCCTCTTCCATTGCTTTCTTCAAGGGATTGAAGTTCTTGTTGTGCAGGTCCTTTACTTGCTTGGTTAGAGTTACCCCCAGGTATTTTATGTTGTTTGTGGCTATTATTAAGGGGGTTGTTTCCCTTATTCTTTCTCAGTCAATTTGTTTGTTGTATAAAGAAGGGCTCCTGATTTTTTTGAATTAATTTTGTATCCAGCCACTTTGCTGAAGGTGTTTATCAGCTGTAAGAGTTCTTTGGTGGAATTTTTGGGGTCGCTTATGTATACTATCATATCATCTGCAAATCGGGATAATTTGACTTCTTCATTTCCAGTGTTTATCCCCTTGATCTCCTTTAGTTTTCTTATTGCTCTAGCAAGAACTTCAAGTACTATATTGTAGAGATATGGTGAAAGTGGGCATCCTTGTCTTGTCCCTGAGTTTAGAGGAAATGCTTCAAGTTTCTCTCCATTTAATTTGATGTTGGCAACTGGCCTGCTGTATATTGCCGTTATTACTTTTAGGTACGGTCCTTGTATGCCTGTTCTCTCCAGAACTTTTAGATGAAGGGGTGTTGGGTTTTGTCAAATGCTTTTTCTGCATCTAGCGAGATTATCATGTGGTTTTTTTCTTTCATCTTGTTTATATGGTGAATGACGTTGATAGACTTTCATATGTTGCACCATCTCTGCATTCCTGGGATGAAACCTACTTGATCATGGTGTATGATACTTTTGACGTGTTTTTGAATTCGGTTTGCTAGTATTTTATTAAGTATTTTTGCATCTATGTTCATGAGGGAGATTGGTCGGAAGTTCTCTTTCTTTGTTGGGTCTTTGTGTGGTTTAGGAATCAGGGTGACTGTGGCCTCATAGTGTGAGTTTGGCAATGTTCTTTCAGATTCTATTTTGTGAAGGAGTTTGAAAAGTATTGGTGTTAGCTCCTCTTTGAAGGTCCGGTAGAATTCAGTGCTAAAGCCATCTGGCTCTGGGGGTATTTTTTGTTGGGAGATTTTTAATGAGTGTTTCCATTTCCTTAGGGGTTATAGGGCTGTTTAGTCTGTTTATCTGATCTTGATTTAGCTTCGGTAGGTGGAATCTATCAAGAATATTGTCCATTTCACTTAAGTTTTCAAATTTGGTGGAGTATAGATTTTTAAAGTAGAATCCAAATATTCTCTGGATTTCCTGAATGTGTGTTGTTATTTCTACCTTTTCATTTCTGATTTTGTTGATTTGGGTTTCTCCCTCTGACTTTTAGTTAATTTGGCTAAGGGTCTGTCTATTTTGTTGATTTTCTCGAAGAATCAATGTTTGGGTAGTGTTAAGCATTCTAAATGTTAATTGGTCCTGTTTGTTGTCTGTTACTTACCTTGACTCTGATTGGTTAAATAAAATACCGAAGCCTGAGATTGGACAAAGACAGAAAAAGGTGGAACTTCCTAACAGGAAGCTTGTGCTTTAGACAGAGGATTAGTAGATTCCAGCCAGCAGCAGGAAGAAGAACATTCCAGACATGAGCAGCAGAACAAAGACACACGCCATGGGTTAGGAAAAAGAACCTCATTCCTCATGGCCAGTAACATCGGTATGGCATGAAAAATGGCAGTCCAAGGGGACGTATGTTTATATGGGGTCATATTTGGGTAATAGAGTTAAGAGCTAGCTTAGATGGGCCAGGAATGCACAACTCAGGCCAAGGCTTGTTAAAATCCACCCGTGGTGTCTGTGTGCTCATTTATAATGGATGGTTAAGGATTAGCCACCAAAACAATTAACAATAATCTAAATACTGGGTAAATAATTTAATTAGCCATTTTTTTTTTTTTTTACATATGGCGCTCAACTACGGCAATTAGAATCCATGCTTACAGCTTGAGAAGGCTCGGGTGAAAGCCAGTTTCCTAGCCAAAGAGTGGGGAACTGAACCCAAATGCATTTCAAAAGTGTGGCTAACTTAAAAAAAGCTGTTGCCTTGCAGCAAAGTTGGAAAACTTAGCTCTCCTTACATACTAAAAAACTGGCAGCCTTCTAAACAGAGCTTGAGAACAGAATTAGCAGCCTAGATTAAAAATTGAGGAATTCAGAATGCCTCAATACTTTTGTATTCCAATTGAGTTTGTTCCTCTTAGCATGCAAATGATTTTTACCCTGACAATTGTGTTTCTGTGTATCTTTTTTGAGAAAGTTCAGACTAGGATAGTCTTAAAGGAAAGAATTTACAGATGGAATGCTAAATTGCCAACAATGATAATGAAGGAAAGAGGGAGGCCTTTCCTGATAAATAATACAAAATTGGTGGCAGCTGGAGCTAAGAGCTCCCTGGGTACTAGGTGCCTGTCAGGAGTTTCTGGTATTGGTCCACCAATGAAATACAGTCGCAACTAGATTTTAAGGAATAATGAACAAAACTTTAATTGCAGCATGGGATGGCATGGTTAGACATGCCAAGGCTTTTGGAATATTGCTGTTTCTTTGCTTGACTTTTGTTTAGATGTCTTTGATTTTCCTATATCGGGAGGTAGAAAGGATATTTTTCTGATTTGGCATTGCTAAAACATAAGAGATTTTTGAAGATTTTGGGCAGATTTCGAATTGTCACTACAGTTCAAAGTTGGTCTCTGGGTCACAGAGTTACTACAATCTGGGATTTAAGTGAAATATTTGAGCAGGCTGGTACTGGCACATGCCTTTAATCCCTTAATCCTCTCACACTAGAGGAAGAAACAGGCATATCTCTGGATTCTAGACCAGCCTGGTTTAAACAATGAAAGCAGGGCGGGAAACCTGCTGATAAGATAAGGCTGCTTACTAAAGACAGTCTAGAATTCAAAAATGACACATTTTTTCCTTGATGTTAAGTTTAATAATGTCCTTACTGATCTAATGGATGAATACACATAATCTTAAATTTGTGTAAAGAGAAAGGAGTTACAAGCCATTCTTCTTAGGTGTGGGGCTCCCACTGGAGAACTGGTTTCAAGAGACATTTTGCCCTGAAGGAGCTATGTTAATGTCTGGGCATGAAGGTGAACACCTTTAATCCCAGCACATGGGAGGCAGAGGCAGACTAATCTCTGTGAGTTCAAGGCCAGGCTGGTGTACAAAGTGAGTCCAGGTCAAGGCTACACAGAGAAGTCCTGTCTCAGAAAATAAAGGAGAGAGAGAGAAAGAGATATATTCTGTTAATCAATGTAAGGACCCAGAGTTAGACTGGAGAAGAACTTGCAAACAGCATGCCTCCCACAGCCAATGGTTAAGAAAAGCTAACATAAAATAGCATATCATGAATGCTATTCTACACCAATCTCCTTAATAATGGGGTTTCCATGGGAGAACTGGAACTCAAACTAATACAAAATGATTTAATTAATGTTATCGTTTAATAAGGGTAATTCAATTATTTAAATTCATACCTTGATCTCAAAACTTGGGAGACAAGGAAAAAACAGGTTCCTTGTGTGTTTGAGGCCAATCTAATCTACAGAGCTCTACATTGCAAATCAAGACAGCCCAAGCTACAAATAGAAACCCTGTCTCAATAAGGATAGATATATCCACATAGAAATTAAATCTCCAAAGAAAGGAGAAAAGGAAAGAAAAAATATATAAATGCATAACTTTGATCCCAAAACATGGAGACAAAGAGAGACAGATTGGTTCCTTTTGGGTTTGAGGCCAACCTAATCTACAAAAAGCCAGACAACACAAATATACCTGTTTTAATCAATTAATAAATTATGTCAACTGTAGAGGAGAATATTTAAACTCCATAAGTCTTATACTATATTTTCGATTTAAAATAGATTATATATAGACTATATATGTAATACTATTACATGCCATGTTTTTTTGGGGGGGCAGGAGGATGGGGGGGCTAGGTAGTACTTCTCCTGAAGCAAATTTGGCCTTCTGACAACATACAAAGCGTTATCTTTCAATCCGGGTTAAAGAAGAAATCATTCTGTCACCTTGGAGCTAAACCAGCTCTAGTGTATATATTTTGAGATCCCAAACGACAATCTGCCTGCATCAAGAAGGACTTTTGTAAGTAGCCTCCAAACCTAGGTCCCTCCAAAACCCATGTGTGTGTCTCTGAGCTCTAATTATTGGTATCAGAGACCTGTGTTTCCCATCTGAAGGGATCAAAGATGTGTTCCACCACTCCTGGATCTAAGTCTTTCTCTATTTAGAGTTTGCCCTGCATCAGGCTGACCCTGAGCTCTGGGATCTGCCCATTTCTGTCTCCAGTGTGCTGGGAGCTGGGACCAAGGGTGTACTCTTCTTGAATGGTGGGACCAAGAGTATGCACCCTCACCACGCCGCTCCGTATGACTCCAGAATACATAAGACCACCAACTCTACGGTGCTCCCCCCCCTCCCGTCTCCGCTGAAGTCAAAGGCATGGGCCAATACCACAATTCTCTTGTATTTTACCTTAGCTCCAGGTCTACTCTACACCTGGGGGTCTGAAAAACCAGGCCGAATGGCTGTATCCTCTGTTCCATTCACAGTGTTTCAGCCCTGCCCCCTGCGTTTTTTTTTTTAGTTAATAAATTTATTTGTTTGTTGCTTCAGGTTACATCCTTATCATATTGTCCTCTTTTCCCGCTTCCCAGCCCCACCCTCCCATGCTCTACACCCTGACCCTTCCGTCTTGTTCCTCTGGGGTGGAGTGTCCCTGCCTAACATTCTCTCACCGCAGATCAGGAGTCATATGAGGGCCAAGAGCCTCTTCATTCACCGGGGGCCTACGAGGCAGTACTGCCAGTGAATGGTGTCTCATTACTACTGGGGGAATACTAAAAAAAAGACCAACAAACACACAAACCCACAAAAACAAAGAATATCAACAAAAAAAAAGAGAGGAAAAAGAGAAGGGAAAAGGAAAAAGAAAAAAGAAAAAAAGAAGGAAAAAGAAAAAGATAAAAAAAAAATTATGTCCTTGTTCCTTTTGATGTGTTGGTTGTTGTACAGATATCCTGTACGATATAGTTAAACCCTACTATAAGTGAATAGATGCCATGTCATCCTTCTGAGACTGGGTTAGCTCACTCAGGATGAACTCCTCTAGATCCATTCATTTGGTTGCAAATTGCATGATTTCATTGTTTCTGATAGCTGAGTAATATTCCATTGTATAGATGCACCACAATTTTTTAATCCATTCTTCAGTTGAGGGATATCTGGGTTGTTTCCAATTTCTAGCTATTACAAATAAGGCTGCTATGAACATAGATGAGGAGACTTCCCTATGTCTCTGTGAGAGGTCCTTTGGGTGTATACCCAGAAGTGGTATGGCTGGGTCCTGAGGCAAGGTTATTCCTAGATTTCTAAGATATCGCCAGACAGACCTCCATAGTGGTTGCACAAGTCTGCACTCCCACCAGCAGTGGAGTAGGGTTCCCCTTTCTCCACACCTTCTCCAGCATGCGCTATCATTTGAGCTCTTTATCTTAGCCATTCTAACAGGTGTTAGGTGGAATCTCAGGGTCGTCTTGAGTTGCATTTCTCTGATGATTAAGGAT
This sequence comes from Lophiomys imhausi, assembly GCA_907164525.1. Lineage (NCBI taxonomy): Eukaryota > Metazoa > Chordata > Mammalia > Rodentia > Muridae > Lophiomys > Lophiomys imhausi. Next base: position 2,597,767 of record CAJQZJ010033704.1, read on the forward strand.
GTTGAACATTTTTTCAGGTGTCTCTCAGCCCTTAGGGATTCCTCCTTTGTGAATTCTCTATTTAGCTCCATCTCCCATTTTTTGATTGGCTTATTTGGTTTCTTGGCATTTAGTTTCTTGAGTTCTTTGTAGATTTTAGATAATAGCCCTCTATCAGATGTGGGGTTGGTGAAGATTTTCTCCCAGTCTGTTGGTTGCTGTTTTGTTCGAATGACAGTGTCCTTTGCCTTACAGAAGCTTTTCAGTTTCATGAGGTCCCATTTATTGATTGTTGATCTCAGGTCCTGAGCTGTTGGTGTTCTGTTCAGGAAGTTGTCACCTGTGCCAATGAGTTCGAGGGTTTCTCCTATTTTTTCTACTAGTATATTTAGTGTGGCTGGCTTTATGTTAAGGTCTTTGATCCACTTGGATTTAAGTTTGGTACAAGGTGATAGGTATGGGTCTAATTTCATTCTTTTGCAAGTGGACATCCAGTTGGACCAGCACCATTTGTTGAAGATGCTGTCCTTCCATTGTGTGGTTTTGGCTTCTTTGTCAAAGATTAGTTGGCCATAGGTGTGTGGGTCCATGTTTGGGTCTTCAATTCGATTCCATTGATCCACTGGTCTGTTTCTATACCAGTACCATGCTGTTTTTATTACTGTTGCTCTGTAGTATAGCTTGAAATCTGGGATGGTGATACCTCCAGATGTTTTTTCATTGGACAGGATTGATTTAGCTATTCTGGGCATTTTGTTGTTCCATATGAAGTTGAGAATAGCTTTTTCCAGGTCTATAAAGAATTGTGTTGGTATTTTGATAGGAATTGCATTAAATCTATATATTGCTTTTGGTAGGATAGCCATTTTTTTTTATGTTGATCTTACCTATCCATGAGCATGGGAGATCTTTCCATCTTCTAAAGGCCTCTTCCATTTCTTTCTTCAGGGGCTTGAAGTTCTTGTTATATAGGTCCTTTACATGCTTGGTTAGAGTTACCCCCAGCTATTTTATGTTGTTTGTGGCTATTGTGAAGGCTGTTGTTTCCCTTATTTCTTTCTCGGTATATATGTTTGTTGTATAAAGAAGGGCTTCTGATTTTTTTGAGTTAATTTTGTATCCAGCCACCTTGCTGAAGTTGTTTATCAGCTGTAAGAGTTCTTTGGTGGAGTTTTTGGGGTCGCTTATGTATACTAACATATCATCTGCGAATAGGGATAATTTGACTTCTTCATTTCCAATTTTTATCCCTTTGATCTCCTTTAGTTGTCTTATTGCTCTAGCAAGGACTTCAAGTACTATATTGAAGAGATATGGTGAAAGTGGACATCCTTGTCTTGTCCCTGAGTTTAGAGGAAATGCTTCAAGCTTCTCTCCATTTAATTTGATGTTGGCTACTGGTTTGCTGTATATTGCCTTTATTATTTCTAAGTATGGTCCTTGTATGCCCGTTCTCTCCAGAACTTTTAGCATGAAGGGGTGTTGGATTTTGTCAAATGCTTTTTCTGCATCTAGCGAGATTATCATGTGGTTTTTTTCTTTCATCTTGTTTATGTGGTGAATTATATTGATAGACTTTCGTATATTGCACCATCCCTGCATTCCAGGGATGAAGCCTACTTGATCATGGTGTATGATACTTTTGATGTGTTCTTTAATTCGGTTTGCTAGTAATTTATTAAGTATTTTTGCATCTATGTTCATGAGGGAGATTGGTCTGAAGTTCTCTTTCTTTGTTGGGTCTTTGTGTGGTTTAGGAATCAGAATGACAGTGGCCTCATAGAATGAGTTTGGCAATGTTCTTTCTGTTTCTATGTGGTGGAAGAGTTTGAAAAGTAATGGTGTCAGTTCCTCTTTGATGGTCCGGTAGAATTCCGTGCTAAAGCCATCTGGCCCTGGGCTTTTTTTGGTTGGGAGATTATTAATGACTGTTTCTATTTCTTTGGGTGTTATTGGGCTGTTTAAGCTGTTAATCTGATTTTGATTTAGTTTTGGTAGGTGGAATTTATCGAGGAAATTGTCCATTTCACTTAGGTTTTCAAGTTTAGTGGAATATAGATTTTTAAAGTAGTGCCCGAATATTTTCTGGATCTCCTCAATGTCTGTTGTTATTTTTCCCTTTTCATTTCTGATTTTGTTGATTTGGATTCTTTCCCTTTGCCTTTTAGTTAATTTGGCTAGGGGTCTGTCTATTTTGTTGATTTTCTCAAAGAACCAACTCTTGGTTTCATTGACTCTTTGTATAGTTCTTTTTGATTCTACGTTGTTGATTTCAGCACTAAGTTTGATGATTTCCTGCCTTCTGCTCTTGTTGGGAGTGTTTATTTCTTTTTTTTCCAATTCACCCAGCTTAGCTGTTAGTTCACTAATATGAGCTGTCACAATTTTCTTTTTGAAAGCACTTAGTGCTATGAACTTTCCTAGTAGCACAGCTTTCAATGTATCCCATAGGTTTGGGTATGTTGTGTCTTCATTGTCATTGGATTTTAAGAAGTCTTTGATTTCCTTCTTTATTTCTTCCCTGACCCAGTGGTCATCCAGTAAGGAGCTGTTCAATTTCCATGTGAGTGTAGGCTTTCTGTTGATTTTTTTGCTGTTGAAGACCAGCTTTATTCCGTGGTGGTCTGATAAGATACAAGGTGTCATTTCAATTTTCTTGTATGTATTGAGACTATCCTTGTGACCAACTATGTGGTCGATTTTGGAGAAGGTACCGTGGGGTGCTGAGAAAAAGGTGTATTCCTTTGTGTTTGGGTGAAACGTTCTGTAGATATCTGTTAGGTCCATTTGTTTCATGATCTCTGTTAGACTCAATATTTCTCTGTTTGTCTTCTGTCTTGATGATCTGTCCATTGTTGTGAGTGGGGTGTTGAAGTCTCCCACTACTAATGTGTTGTGATCGACGTGTGCTTTAAGTTTTAGAAGTGTATCTTTTATGAAAGTCGGTGCCTTTGTATTTGGGGCATAGATGCTCAGTATTGAGATTTCCTCTTGATGAATATTCCCTTTAATGAGTATATAGTGCCCTTTTTTGTCTTTCTTCGTTAACTTCAGTTGGAAGTCTGTTTTGTTTGATATTAGGATGGCTACTCCAGCTTGCTTCCTGGGTCCATTTGCTTGGAAAACCTTTTCCCAGCCCTTTATTCTGAGGCAGTGTCTATCTTTCGTAGTTAGATGTGTCTCTTGTATATAGCATAAGGAAGGGTCTTGCTTGCGGATCCACTCTGTAAACCTATGTCTTTTTATTGGGGAGTTGAGTCCATTGATGTTGATGGATATTAGTGACCTGGGGTTGTTATTTCCCATTAGTTTGGTATAGGTGGTGGTCCTGTGCCTCTTTTGTTTTAGTTGCTGAGGGGTTTTCTATTCCCTTTGTTTTCTTGGGTGGAGTTTCTTCTCTGGGTTGGGATTTTCCTTCTAGGATTTTCTGTAGGGCTGGGTTTGTGGTTAGATATTGTTTAAATTTGATTTTGTCATGGAATATCTTGTTTTCTCCATCTATGTTGATAGAGAGTTTTTCTGGGTAAAGTTGTCTGGCTGGGCACCTATGATCTCTCAGGACTTGTAGTATATCTGACCAGGCCCTTCTAGCTTTTAAAGTTTCTGAGGAGAAGTCAGGTGTAATTCTGATGGGTCTGCCATTGTATGTGACTTGACCTTTTTCTCTTACAGCTTTTAATATTCTTTCTTTGTTCTGTACATTTGGTGTTTCAATTATTATGTGGCGAGAGGAGTTTCTTTTCTGGTCTAATCTGTTTGGTGTTCTGTAAGCCTCTTGGATTTTTATTGGCATCTCTTTTTTCAGGTTTGGGAAGTTTTCCTCTATGATTTTGTTGAAGATATTTCCTGGACCTTGGAGTCGGGAGTCCTCTCTTTCCTCTATACCTATAATTCTTAGGTTCCGTCTTTTCATTGAGTCCTTGATTTCTTGGATGTTGTGGGTGGGAGATTTTTTAGCCTTCACATTTTCTTTGGATGTTGTACTCATTTCTTCCACCGAATCTTCCATGCCTGAGATCCTGTCTTCCATCTCTTGCATCCTATTGTTGATACTCACATCCGTAGTTCCTGTTCTCTTCCCTTGGTTCTCCACTTCCTCTTTTAACTCTGACTGTGTTTTCTTTATTGTTTCTATTTCTATTTTCATGTCTTGCATGGTTTTGTTCGTTTTGTACATTTCCTTCTCCAGCTTGCTTATTTTTGTATGAAAATCTTTCATTGCTTTGTCCTTTTCCTGTTCAAGCTCTGTCACCTTGGCTTGGAAATCTTTAATGGTGTTGTTCCTTGTTTTGACTTGTAGAATTGTAGCTTCTTTGAATTCCTTCATAGATTTAAGTTCTTCTTGGAGGGACTCTATCACTTTCCATAATGCAGAATTGTCAACGTTTTCATGTGTTTCTGTTGGTGTGAGTTCACCCGAATTGGATGAGCTAGGATAATTCTGCTTTGTTGGAGTCATATTTCCTTGATTTCTATTTTTTTTTTTTTTTGGACCTTTGGCCATTGGTTGCATCTAGCTGTCTGTTCTTGTCGTTTTCTGTGCTTGTATCCACAGTGGATGATTTGGTGCAGGGGACGAGTTACTTGGCTATCTGTCGTTGCTTACAGGGGGATTTCAGGGTCACTGTGGTTTTAATCGCCTGAGGCACTGTGAGCTGGTGCAGCCTATTCCCAGGTTGTGAGTAATGGACCAGGATTGTTTCACTGCTCCCAATTCAGACTTCTCTATGTTGCACTCTGAGTTATCAGCCTGTATTGGTTCTGATGGTATGGACCTGTTTGCCCAGGCACAGATTCTGTGGGCTTTGTTTGTCGTCACGGAGGCTGACAGGTTCTGGCTCCACACCTAATATGTCTGGATTTTCCAGAATACAGCTATGGTCCCGATTTCTGGTTTCTCACTAGGCTTCTCGCCACAGGCCTGGCCTCTGTGCCTGATTCCCTCCCTGTCTGTGCAGCCGCGGGTCTCCCTCCCTGGCTGCTCGGCCGTTGGTGCAGCGAGCCCCGGATCCTTCGGCCGCCTGAGTGGTCCTCTTGCCCCAGCAGCTCAGCCGTGGGTGCGCGGATCCCTGGCCCCGCCCGCGCCTGGCTCTCTCCCCAGTTGTCCTGCCGTGGGTTCGCGGGGATTTGGCCCTGCCAGCCGGGCTCCCTCCCCAGCTGCGCTGTCATGAGTGTGCGGGATTCGGCCCCTCCCGCCCGCCTTTGGGTTCCCGGCTTCCTGCTCTCTTTCAAAACCTCTGCCCTCCGCTTCACAAGCTGCAGCAGATCACCCGCTGAGCTCCCTCTTTATTCCTTGCTAAGACTTCCACTATCTCGCAAAGTTTTTTAAGTGGGTATAAGTTCTTCCTGAGGTGTGGGGAGCCCAGTAGGCTAGTGATCTATCGCCAAGTGGCCTCTGATTCTGCCTGCTTTGAGTTGGGGTCGATCTTACCAGGCGCCTCTCCAAATGAGAGTTCCCGAATCCTGGGTTTAGTGGCTTCCGTGTCTGCGAGAGATGGGGGGAGAGCCTTACCCTGGGACTTAACAGTCCCTTGGGAGCTGTGAGTGTTCCCTGGGGGGTCTAGCCCCTCCGGTTTTTGCACAGTGCCCAATAACTCTGTGTTTTTTATGGCTCTTTTTTCTCCGTGTTCAAAATTCGTCAGTGTAGGTCGCCGCCATCTTGGCCCCCCTCCAATGTATTTCTTATAGACAACAAATAGATGGATTTTGTATCTTGACACATTCAGTATGTCTATGTCTTTTGGAGAATTGAGGCCATTAATATTTAACATTACTATTGAAATGTTGTGTTAGTTGTAATTATCATGTTGATTTTGGTATTGTTGTTTGTATTCTCAGTTTTTTTTTGTGTTCTAATAATCATGGCTTTGTATTTCTTTCCATAGTTTCTCTGTTATGTTCATTTTTCTCTTCAACCTGAAATATTGCTACCTGTATTTTCCTTAACTGTGATGTATTGGATCAACATTATTTTAGTCTGTTTATATTGTGCAAATTTTTTCTCTCTCCTTCAATTATGGCAGATAGTTTTTCTGGGTATGTTAGTCTAGGCTGGCTGTCATAGTCTTTTAGGACTTGGATTGGGTTGTTCCAGAGTATTATGGCTTTCAAAGTTTCCATTGAGAAATCAGTTGTCATTCTGATGGGTTCTCCTTTATACGTGTTTTGCATTTTTTCTATTGCAGCTTCAATACACTTACTTTGTTAAATATACTTAGTGGTTTAATATGATGAGCTGTGGGGATTTTCTCTTCTGATATTTCCCATTTGGTGTTCCATGTGCTTCTTGTATCTGTATTGGTGTGTCTTTTTTTTAATTTTGGGAAGTTTTCTTCTATGATCTTGTTGAAGAACTCATTTATACCATTATCTTAAGATTCTTCTCCCTTAGCTATGCCTATAATTTGAAAGTTTGGTTTCTTATCATGGAATTCCATATATACTTTATGTTCCCTTTTCTTTTTTTTATTTTTTGAATTCCTTGCTAATGTGGTCTATATCTTTTTTCTGAACTTTTAAAATTATGGTTATTTATAACTTGAAGTTACATCTCTATCACAGTCTCCTCCCTGCACCCTTCTTGGTCCCACCTTTCCACCCTCTACCCACTCTCCCACCTGTCCTATTCCTCCATTGTGGGGTGACCCACACCTCAGTTCTTCAGTCATAAGAGCTTCCTCTTGCACTGGGGACCTATGTGGCAGCTCCACTAAGCTAAAGTATCCCACTAACAGGTATTAAAGTCCATGTTCCTGTTTCTTTCAGTCTGTTGGTTATAGGATAGTTAACCTGTACTATATGTCTAAAATACAGTTATAAGTGAACAAATTCCATTTGCATCTTTCTAGGTCTGGATTAGCTCACTTAGGATGAGCTTTTCTAGTTCCATCCATTTGGCAGGATTTCTTTGTGTCTGATAGCAGTGTAGTATTCCATTTTGTAAATGTACCACAGTTTTTTTTTCCATTATTCAGTTGAGGGACATCTGGGTTGTTTCCAGTTTCTAGCTATTACAAATAAAGCAGTTATGAACATAGTTGAGGAATCTTCTGGATGTATGCCCAGGAGTGGTATGGCTGGGTCTTGAGGCAGAGCTATTCCAAGTTTTCTAAGATATCGCTAGACTGATTTCCATAGTGGTTGTACAAGTTGAACAGACACCAATAGCTCAGAATCTAAGACCAACAGTCAATAAATAGGCAAAGACACTGCCAGAACAAAATGGCAACCTACAGATTCAGAAAAAATCTTTACCAATCTGACAGTGAGCTAATATCCAAAATTTACAAAGACCTCAAGAAATTAAACACAAAGAAACCAAATAATCAAGTCAAAAAATGGGGTACAGAGCTAAACCGAGAATTCACAAAAGAGGAATCTCTAATGGCTGAGAGACGCTTAAAGTAATGTTCAACATCCTTAATCATCAGAGAAATGCAGCTCAAGATGACTCTGAGATTCCATCTCACATCTGTCAGAATGGTTAAGATCAAAAACTCAAATGACAGCACATGCTGGCGAGGGTGTGGAGAAAGTGTCTAGCTCTTCTTTATCTTTGAGTCTTGATAGTCTATCTTGTGCTTGATTCATTCTAGTTGTAAGGCTTTCCTTTGGGTTTTCTTATGGGTTATTATTGGCTTTGTCAATTCCATTTTTATTTCATCTTCAATCCTCTTTGATGTTTCTATCTCATTCTTAAGTTCTGGATTATCTTCTTGATTTCCATCAGCCTTATGTTTGTGCTTTCTTGGGCATCACTCAGGCATTTATTCTTAAGCTTTTTCTTCTTAATTTCACTGAGCTGTTTCTTTGATTCTTCTTTAAATTACTTTAATTCTTTGATTAAAGTTTATGACTCCTGTTTTAAGTTCTGCATCCTGGCATTCTTCTAGGAATTTCTGGTTGGTAAGCATATCTTCTACAGGACTAGTAAGTTTTGGAGAGAAGACACTGATTTGATCTTTTATATTGTTTGTGATTTTGCAATGAAATCTGGCATATGCATTTCTTTTGTTAATTCTAATTCTATGTGGGCAAAGAAAATTGGGGCAGAAAAGAGGATGTACGGTAAGGTTGTGTCTAGTAGTTGAAATGGCTTGGGCGGAATGAAGTCATGTAGAGAGAAGGGTCTGGGCTGGTATACAACATGTGCTTCTGGTCAAAGCCTGGAGGGTAGAAGTAAATCAGGTGAGGTGTAAAGGTTTTATGTGTCTTAGGAATGGTTTATAGGTTGGGGGTAGGTAAAGTCCTAGCAGAAGCCTAGAAATTGGTTGAGGGTCAGGTAAGGGTAGCCAGACATAGGCTATGGCATTGGATGAGGAACTCCAGGTAGACCTGGAGGGTAAGGTAGACCTGGTGGGTAGATAGGGTCATGGGTATTTATTAGGCTAGATCTTGAAGAAGAATGTGAGATATCTGACTGGGTGGGGAGGTTGGTTGAAGTACAGAACTGACCTATGATTCATGGCAGGTAAGACAGGTCCTGGCAGAAACCAAGAGGTAGGTTGTTGGTTCAGGCAGTGGTGATCAGAACTGGCAGAAAAAAAGGGCTGTTGGACCCCGCTAGCTCTTTTGGGTTATGGAGAAGGCATGAAACTCAACAACCTAGACCCTGGAGAAGGAAGTACTTTTAAATAATTTTTAAAGTTAATATACAAAATAATGTACTTCATTTTGGCAGTTTGATATATATTTGTCATTTTATTTGTTTATTTGCTCTTACCAACTACCTTGTGATGGTTCCTTTCCTCTCCTCAATTAGTCTTTTCTGCTTTCAGGCCACATACATTCCACAAACTTCTCCCTCACTCCTTTAAGATCTTGCTTTTTCTTCTCGAAGTTGTCCTTCTACTTCCCTTTCCTCTCTCTCTCTCTCTCTCTCTCTCTCTCTCTCTCTCTCTTTCTCTCTCTGTCTCTCTCTCACATACACACACATACACACTCACACACAAATTTAGATACTGCACATGAAGAAAAATGTGTGGTATTTTACTTTCAAAGTCTGTTTTTATGTAGCCTAATGATCTATAGTTGTGCAAATTTTTCTACAAATGCCATGATTTTAATTTCCTTTGTGGCTGAATAAAATTCCACTGTATATATGTGCCACATTCATTTATTCATCTGTTGATGTTCAACATTTCTGGCATATGCTAGGAGTCAGGACTTTTAAAAAATATTTTGAGAAACTTTTACTTTTCCTGATGTAGATATATTGACTTGGGTGAGATAGAAATTCAAAGTTTAGTTTCCATTTTCTCCTCATAGTTAAAAATGTTGAACACTCTTTGAATATTTATTGGTCATCCGAGTTTCCTCTTTATAGATCTGTTTATTCAGCTAAGACTATAATTGTTTGGTGCTTTTGTTCTTTGGGTGTTTAACTTCTTCAGTTCTTTATAAATTTTGGATATTAACTTCCATGTCTGTAATATGGTTGCTAAGATAAGATTATCTTTCTTTTTTTGTGAAAAAATCCTGTATGAAATCCCATTCGCCATCTCATGATATTGTTTGCTGAGCTATTGGAGACCTTTTTAGGAAGTCTTTGCCTATTCTCATTATCTTAAAGAGTTTTCCTTCTAGAAAGTTTAAAAGCTTCAGGTCTTACATTTTGCCCTGGTTTTTGTGCAAGGTGAAACATATGGGTCTTGTTTTATTTTTTTATATATATCTAGGTTTTTTTAAGGGTGGAGAAATAAAATTTTTAATTAATTAATTAATTAATTAATTAACTTTATATCTTGATCACAGTTTCCTCTCCATCCTCTCCTCCCAGTACTTCCTCTACCTCTTCGCCATCCACTCCTCCTTCATTTCTCTTACATATCCAGTTTTATCAGTACAATTTTATTGGAAAAATTTTCCCTCTAATTCAGATGCATTATTACAGTCTTTGTTAAAAATTAGGTGGCTGTAGCTGTGTGGGTTTATTTCTGGACCTTCTGCTCTGTTCTACTTGTCTAAACATCTGTTTTGGTGCCAATACAATACTGTGTGTGCTATTATCAGTCTGTAGTATAATTTGAGGTGAGCTAGTGTGATACCTTCATCACTGTTCTTTCTACTTAGGACAGCCCTGGCTGTTGGAATTGTTTCTCCTTCCATATATATTTTAGGACTGTTTTCTCTAGTTCTGTGAAGAATATAATTAGAATCTTTATGAGAATTGTCTTGTATCTGTAGATTGAGTTCTGTATTATGGCTATTTTTACAATAGTAATTCTGTCAATTCATACACATGATAGATAGCTCCATCTTTGGTGTGTTCTTCAATTTATTTCTTTAGTGTTCTGGAGTTTTTATTATAATGGTCCTTAACCTCTCTGTATATATTTATTTTCAGGTACATTAAAAACTCTTGTGGGTGGGATTTTTCTTTCTAATTTCTTTCTCAGAAAGTTCATTCTGTAGAGAAAGGCTTCTGAGTTTTGTGTGCTCATTTTGTGTCCTGTTGTTTTGCTGAATGTGTTTATTATGTGTAACAGTTTTCTGGTGGAGTATTCAGGATTTTTAAAGTGTAGAACCATGTAATTTGCAAATAGGGATACTTCAACTTCTTTTTTGTATCCCTTTTGTACACTTTCTTATCCTATAGATCTAATTAAGGTATAGAGTAGGAATAGAGAATTGCACTGTCTGATTCTAATATGCTTATCTAATTTGTAAAATTTTAGATGAATATTTTATTTATTTAAAATTAATAAGTTGTATCTCTTTAAAAATAATGGAGAGATGGGTCAGTGGTTAATAGTACAGGCTACTCTTCTAGATGGTATGGGTTCAATTCCCAGCACCCACATGGCAGCTCACAACTGTCTATAACTCCAGTTCCAGAGGCTCTTACACCCTCACACATACATACATACACACAAAATACCAATGCACATGAAGTAAAAATTAAGAAAAATTAAATAAAATAATGGGCATATTAATAAACATGTTTGTATGCACAGATATGAGCACATGTCTAAAATACTACTAATATTTCTTTTATGTTTTTAAATCAACAAGTCATTTGTCATACCTCTTGACTTTTACATGACCAACAAATTTAATTCTTTCAGATAAACATACTAATAAAGGAGTGATCCAAAATGTTAAAGATCTGTCTAAAACTACTTGCTGATCTAAGACATTGCTGCTGCCATCGGCATCCCCTCCTCTGAAGTGTGCACACTGCTGTCATCAGTAGAAATCAGTATTTTATCTGTGTTGTAAGGCTGGAGGAGGAGGCTTGGAGGTTCTGTGTTTTAATCCTTTTCCCACTCATTCTCCCTGTCAACAGATAACCCACAATCTTCAGGGCCTCACAAGTTTCCATCTTGTTCTTCAGGACATGTATAAGAGAAAAAAATTTCATAACTAAAGAGCCAAAAAAAATGCTGTGTAATAGTCTTGGAAATTTACTAGGAATTATGTTGCATTTAGGCTTTGATAAATATTACTATACAAGCCAAACTTATTTAAAAACCCTCAGTCCTATCTCAATGTCTTGATCACAGGGCTTTCATTTCTCCACAAATGTTTAATTTTTTTTTGCTTGTTTAGGATCCTTATCAAGTCTGAAAGCCAATTATTCTGTAGCTATCCAACTTAGGTAATGTCATGCTATAAGGTTTCTAAGTTTGTGGGGCTTTTTTTTGAGACATTACATTCTATAATTGCTGCAATTTTCCAAAAATAATAACTCAGAAGAAAAGAAGAAATTTGACTTTCCGAATTACCAAGATCCATTTTCTTAATTTAATAAAATCGGCCAATAAGATGAAAAATTTTTTCTTATGTTTTAGTACAAAGAAGAACATAAAACCTATAAGACTCACTTATATAAAACATGCAGAAACATAGGAGTACATAAGACTGAGAAGAAACAACTATTTTTTTTTTTTCTTATTTGTAGTATTTGATTTCCCTGTTTGGTGTGCTGCACTCTGAGCATGTTATCATATTGCTTTGGACTAGAGAAGAATGTCACTGAAAACCAGTGTTGGAGACAGCTTCACAAGATGAAGTGTCTTGGGAAACAAGTGCCATCTTCCTGTCTATGCTATGTTGGAACTGTGATGGGGCCATTGGAATAGATACTGTCCAGTGGACTAAGCTCTTTGCTGTACATAGTGTGTACCCTCTTGGTTTTGATTACTTTAGCAGGAAATTAATGAACCATTTCTATGTACCAGACTATAGGAAATGAGTATAAGAAAGGCATAATCTAAACATTCCATATACCATCATTAAAAACCCCAAGGCACATACAAGAGATGGATAGGGCATCTTCAAAAACCCCAAGAGATCTGCAGAATATGGCATTCAAAGATGTTATCTTAAATCAAGATTTTTTTTGATATCGAGACATATCAGCGCCTGAAAGCACCCCCTATTCTACTCCAAGTAGAAGATAAGCATCGAAGAACCT
>CAJQZJ010033704.1:2622063-2650252 GCA_907164525.1 Lophiomys imhausi
AGAAAGAAAGAAAGAAAGAAAGAAAGAAAGAAAGAAAGAAAGAAAGAGAGAAAGAGAGAAAGAGAGAAAGAGAGAAAGAGAGAGAGGGAGGGAGGGAGGGAGGGAGGGAGGAGAGAAAAACTACAAGTCAATATCCCTGATGAACATAGACACAAATATGGTCAATAAAATACTTGCAAATAGAATCATATATACAAAAAGATTTTCCACTATGACCAAGTTTTTCTTTCTTCTTCAAATGTGCATGTATATGTTCAACATATGCAAGTAAATAAATATGCTAAACTACACGAATGAACTCAAAGACAAAAATCATATGTTCATTTCAATAGATACAGAAAAGGCCTTTGACAAAATCCAACATACTTTCATGATAAAATTCCTAGAGAATATAGGGCTAGAGGGAATATATCCCAACCTAATAAAAGCTACATACAAGAAACCCACAGTCAACACCATCCTAAATGGAGAAAAGCTTGAAGAAACACCACTGAAGTCAGGAATAAGACAGGAATGTTCACCATCTCTACTCCTTTTCAACATCGTGCTCCAAGTAATAGCTGGAGCAACAAGACAACAGAAGGAAATTAAAGTGATACAAATAGGGAAAGAGGAACTCAAACTACCCATATGTGCAGATTACAAAATACCATACATTCGAGATCCCAAAAATTCTACCAGAAGGCTCCTAGAAATGATAAAGAGATTCAGCAATGTGGTAGTTGACAGAATCAACCACAGCACAAATCAATAGCTTTTCTATACACTAGCAGCAAACATATTGAGAAGAAGATCATAGGCACACTCCCATTCACAATTGCCTCAAAGGAAAATATCTAAGAAAAACCTAACTAAGAACTCAAAAACACAATAAAAAGCACAAATAATTCATTCAAAAGATAGTCCTGAAACCTGAACAGAAGATTCTTAAGAGAAGAAAAACAATGGCTAAGAAATATCTCAAGAAAAAGTTTCATAGTCCCTAGCAATTAAAGAAATGCAAGTGCAAAACAACCTTGATATTTTACCTTACTCAGTGAGAATGGCAAAGATTAATAAAAACAACCCACAACAAATGCTGTAAGGTGTATGTGAAGGGAGGAAGAACCCTCATTTGCTTGTTGGTGGATTTACAAACTGGTACTGCCTCTATGAAAATCAGTTTAGAGAATTCTCGAAAAGCTAAAAATAAATTTACCATATAATCCAGTGCTATTGCTCCCTGTCATAAGCCCAAAGGACTCCACTTCCTACTCCAAAGACACTTCTCAGTCATACTCATTGTTGCTCTCTCTATTCATGGTAAGTGGGAAATGGGAACAACCTAAATGCCCTTCAACTGAGCAATAATAGTGAAAATGTAGTACATATAAACTATGGAATACTAATCATCTGTAAATAAAAGTGAAATCATAAACTTTTCAGTTAAGTAGATGGAACTAGGAGCAACCATAATAAGTAAGATCACAGTGACTCAGAAAGACAAATATTACATGTCCTCTCTCATTGGAGACTCCAAACTCCAAATCATCAGATATGAGTATATATCCTGAAGTAGCTACAAAAGTCAGGAAAGCAAAAAGGAACCATTGCTGGGATAGGGAGTGGAGAAACAGTACAGGTGGCAGAAGCAGGGTATAAGTGATCTGATCGAGAAAATGAGGAAGAAAACAGGGAGAAGACGGAAACGAATACAGAAGAAAAAGGGGAGGAAGAGGTTAAAATGAGAAAAAGAGGGTAAAATAACAGTAAAGATATCTGAAAAGTCATAAGGAATCACACTATTAACACCTAAAAAACTATAATATAATATATTCATAATAGTAATATATAATAATTAATTGATATAGTAATACTAAATTATGTTTCTTTATATGGGCTAACAATACTTTCTAATAGCCAAACATCATCTAACAACCTTAACAACAGGAATCAGAAACCTTCTTTTCAGTTGTTGGTCAAGGTTGTCCAAGAGACTCCCAAAGCATTTCAGGCTGTTGCTATTGCCCATGGTTGCTCCCCCCTCCAAGAGATGGAAGGGAAGTCCCAATGGTTAAAACCACATTGTACTTCAGAAATAAGGTATAGAGGCCCCTGAGTTGGGACTGACTTGAGTCACTCCTCCCTGAAGACAAGTTTTCATAGTACCCAAAAGCATCATGCAAGCCTCCAAAGGAAGGAAACAAGCAACAGGGCTATGTAGCTGTTATGCCTATTAACCACAACAACCACCAACATGGCATAATAATCCTAAGGGTGCAATAGGGGCAAGCATTTGAAACCTCTCTAATTGGACTTAAGACCTGCTCAAAAGAGAGAAATCCTTTCTGATACTAGAAACCTAACCAACAGCCAGATATAGTTAATTTATGGGTCTTAGAGGAGAACCTATAATTGCCACTTTACTAAACCAGTATAATCCCTAACAACAATCTAAAATTTTCTCTTATACCCTCAAATCTGTGTAGTGCTCACACCTCATCAAGCAAACTTCTCTTTGCAATAGACACAGAAAACCACAACTATTCAAAATGCAAAGTTGTGGAGTCCAGTCCCAATGGATTCCACTATAAAACAGTCCTTCAGCTAATTCTTGGGGACATTGTGGAAGAGGGGTCAGAAAGATTATGGGAGCCAGAGGATTGAGGAATTTCCTCTGAAATGGGTCTCCTAGTAATATCTGAAGCTACACCCATAAAAATCTCCCCAATATGACTGCCTAAACATGAGCCAAACAAGAACATTAGACAAGCTAAAGTGAATAAGGGAAAGACCACAAGGCCTCCAATCCTACACAAAAAATTACCAGCAACAAGGGAATGTTGAGAGTGAAAGAAATAGTCTTTGTTGGAAAAACTACACCAATTAGTTGTCCAATTCCAAATAGTCCTGAAAATATACGCACAAGTGACATTTTCTAGACTGATCAGGTTATATTTAGGAATTTATAAATATGTACATGCATATATGCATGTAACAGCAATTAATGAAAAAAGAGGCCATGAAGTTGAAAGAGACCAAGGCAGATATTATGGTAGTAATTTGAGAGAGAAAAGGGAAGAGGGAAATGATATAAGATCAAAAACTGAAAAGACAGCACATGCTGGTGAGGTTGTGGAGAAAGGGGAACATTTCCTTATTTGCTGGTGGGAGTGCAAACTTGTACAACCACTATGGAAATCAGTCTGGCAATATCTTAGAAAACTTGGAATAGCTCTACCTCAAGACCCAGTATATATCCTAAAGATTCTCCACCAAACCACAAGGACATCTCAACTATATTCATACTAGCTTTATTTGTAATAACTTGAAACTGGAAACAACCAACATGTCCTACAACTGCAGAATGGATTAAAAAAAAAAGTGTGATACATTTACACAATAGAATACTACCCAGTGACCAGAAACAAGGAAATCATGCAATTTGCAACCAAATGGATGGAACTAGAAAAGCTCATCCTGAGTGAGCTAACCCAGACCCAGAAAGAGACAAATGGCATATATTCACTTTTAACTGGATTTTAACCACATAATACAGGATAACTATCCTAAAATCAACAGACCCAAAGGAACAAGAACATGGACTTTGTTACCTATTAGTGGGTCACTCCACCCTAGGGAAACTGCCATGTATGCCCCCAGTGCAAGAGGAAGCTCTTAGCCCTCAAATGACTGATGATCTGAGGGGGGCTGATACATGGAGGCATCCCACACTGGAGGAGTAGGATAGGTGGGAGATTGGGTAAAGGGTGGGAGGGTAGGACCCAGAGGGGTGAAGGAAGGGGCCTATGATGGAGACATAACTTGAATTAATAAGAAAATGAAAAAAGAAAATAAAAAGTAAAGAAAAAATATTAATTTGTTACTTGATTGTAATATTCTTCAATATAGTAAAAGTTTCACCACTTTCAGTGGAATAATTTTAAGAAAGTATTTCATTTTTAAAAATTTATTCCTTGCTCTAAAATCTAGCTAGATTATACAATAAACACTAGTAAAAATTCTAAGTCATACAGATTCATCCATACAGAATAAAGTGGGACTAATGTATGAGAAAAGTCCTTTCCAAGGACAATACCAATAGATGCTATGTGTCACTTAAACATCCATCCATCCATGGAGTATACACTGAACACTTTCAAACATGTTCAGTTTGAAAACATATATTCAACAAATATTTATTGAGAAATAAATAGGCACCAGACAATGATCAAAGTGTTGGAGACTCAGTAGAGAACTAATTAGACAAGATTACCAGGAGATCTAATTTCATAAGCAATCACACTATGAGAAATATGTTGAAGGAAACAAGGATATAATGAGAGGTAGCTGGCTAGGAAGGTCTGTAGGCATGGGGTCATATATGATAAGCTAATTTCAAGAATCCATCCTTAAAAGGATTTTGAAGCAAAGGGATAGTAGAAACAAATGATCTGATACAAGGACAAATGAGAGCTAAGAGAGCAACTGGAAAAGGGCTACAAGGCTGGAAGCACAAGGACCATGCAAGAGGAGGATGTGGAATGAAGTAGGAAAGGTAGGCAGGATCAGTCCATGCAGAAATTTTCACAATGAGACTCCCTTCTACATGTGACTGGGCAGACTGCAAATGATTGTATGCAGAGTGTAGCATAACCATAATTGCCTTCCAAAGAAAATCACTGGCGTCTTAGTGGGGAATTGATTATAGACAACAAAACCAGAATGCTAGTGGCATAAGCCATCTGATGTATAACTTACAGACTTAAGCTAAAGTCTTAATAGTAACACAGAAAGAAGATGGATCTGAATGTTTCAGATACTGAATTATCTGGAAATAGCAGTAGAGTTATTTTCGGGAGAAATAAAGCAGAAAAACAAGAAACTAATTCTATATGTATGACATGAACAATTATGTTGAGGAGGGTAAGAATAAGCCACTACTGATATTGATGTAGGATGCCTTGAAGGAGGAAGTGGTGTGTGTGTGTGTGTGTGTGTGTGTGTGTGTGTGTGTGTGTGTTTTGAAATCCTGAGAAGACATGCTTGTCAAGTGATTTTTTAATATGTTAAGTTTAAGATGCTTATCAAAATTTAATATATATCAAATGGCACTTCCATTTATGAGCCTGGAATTTATGAGGAAAACATGGCTTTAAGATATAAATTTGGAAATTATTAGCATATAGATAGATAGATAGCTAAAACCATAGACCTAGAAGTCTCCATCCAAAGGAATTGTATAGGCAAGTATCCTGAGCAAAAAGCATCTGGGGAATAAAGGGGAACAAAAATCAATGAAGAAAGCTAAGACATGAACATGAAGTGGATGTAGTCAACAAAACGTGGTTTTCTTTGACATATTCCCAGTATTAACTGATCTTTTCAGCTAATCTCCAACTCTGTTTTTGAGTAGCTGGTCTTGGCCTTAAGCTTATTCCACGGCCTGAAACAGAGAGGCTTCAATGAATGGGGTTTTGTGAATAGATTTACACTATATAGGACAACCTGTCCAATCTTCCTGGAGAAAAATACCAATGTAACTGATTCCTACAAGAAAACAGAGAGAAAAGATAAAGAAAAGGGGAGAGCCTCCAGACACAAGATGGCGGCAGTCAACAGGGACACATTTTGAACTGGGGGGGAGCACACCCGGAGAACCCAGGGACTAGTGGGAGTCCCTCGTGGGACCCTCAGACACTCAGGTAAACAGACCTACCCAGGCCACAAGGTGAGGCACAGGGCAGAACCCAGGATGCTATGTGCAGCCCAGTGGGGACCCAGGCAGCAGCAAGCAGCAGAACACAGGCTGCTGGGCACAATGGGTGCAGAACCCAGAGGGGAACCTAGGCAGTGGAGCACAGAGCAGCATGGACCCAGGCACCTGGAGCAGCTGAGAACCCAGGCAACAGGATGCAGCTCAGCCCACAAGGAGCAGACCTAGGCAGCAGGGCACAGCACGGTGGGGAACACAGGCAGTGGGGCACAGCTCTACCTGGAACCCAGGCCTTGGGGCATGGCATGGCTTGGCGCACGTGGAAGCGTGGAACCCAGGCCAAAGAGTGTGCCACGGAAGTAGGCAAGAGCCAATCAAAAACCCAGCGAGTGGACAGGCTCGGGGGCCCAAAGCGGAGACCAGCAAAGAAGGGGCACAGTCTTGGGGGTCCAAAACAGAGGTCAGGGGCTCAGGGCACAGGCCTGGGACCCAGAGCAGAGGCCAGCTCGGAGCCTGGCACAAAACAGAGGCCTGTGTGAACTCTGCTGCAGAAGCAGGCAAAAGCCACGCAAATACTCAAGGAATATCAAGGAATAGCTCCAAACCTCAGACAGGGCTACTCACCAGCCTCTGGGGCACCCAGCTCCCATGCTGGCAGTCCATATAGGAGAAAGGCAAGTTCACCAAGATTCATCTCCAGCAGAGCAGCTGGCTGGGAGGTTCAAGCATATCTGGGCCTACACAAAAAGGTGTTGGACATAAAGGTCCCTCTACTGGATATACAATCACTTGGAAGAACATTGCACAGTCTCCCACACGTCTGATCACTGCAGTGTCTTGGGAAGTAGCCCCAACTGTCAGACAGAGGTACCTCCGAGGTACCTGAGTGCCCAATATTCACACAGTCACCTCAAAACACTGAAGAGGACCAGCAGTGCCACTGAAACGGTGCAGAAGACACCAGGAACAATCAGCTTAGGGCAACCAGATGGCTAAAGGTCAACGAAAGAACAAAACTGACAAAAATCAGGGAAATATGACTCCAATGAAATTCGGCGAGGTTAAGACAGCAAGTGCTGAAGATCCCACCACAGATGAAACACATGAAAATGATGACAAAGCTACACTTAGGAAAATGACAGAGTTCTTTCAAGAAGAAATTACATCACTGAATCAATACAAAGAATCCTCAATTTTACAGATGAAAGCAATGGAGAATACCATTAGAGACCTCCAAACCAAAGCACCTCAGCATGAATGGGAAAGAGACAAGGAAATGAAAGATTAAAAAGATTTGAAAGATTTGCAGATGAAGACAAGCAAATTGGAACAGGAAATGTATAAAACAAATAAAATGGTTCAAGTCTTGAAATTGGAAGTAGAAGCAATAAAGAAAACACAATCAGAGATAATCCTAGAGGTAGAAAATCAATGGAAGAGAACAGGAACTACAGACAGGAGTATCAAAAATAGGATTTAAGACATGGAAGACAGAATCTCAGGCATGTAAGATTCTATTGAAGAAATCAGTACAACAACCAAAGAAAATGAGAAATCTAAAAAAGTTCTCACCCATAACATCCAAGAAATCAAGAACTCAATGAAAAGACAGAACCTAAGACTTATAGGCATAGAGGAAAGAGAAGACTCTGACTTCAAGGTCCAGGAAATATCTTCAACAAAATCAAGAAGAAATCTTCCCAAACCTAAAGAAAGAGAAGCCAATAAAATTCCAAGAGGCATACAGAACACCAAACATATTGGATCAGAAAAGAAACTCCTCTCACCACATAATAACTGAAACTCCAAAAGAACAGAACAAAGAAAGAATATTAAAAGCTGTAAGAGAAAAATGTCAGGTAACATATAATGGCAGACCCATCAGAATTATACCTGAATTCTCCTCAGAAACTTTAAAAGCCAAAAGGACCTGAGCAGATGTTCTACAAGCCCTGAGTGAACATAGGTGCCTGGCCATACCCAGCAAAACTCTTTATCAACATAGATGGAGAAACAAGATATTCCATGACAAAATCAAACTTAAACAGTATCTACCCACAAATCTAGCCCTACAGAAGATCTTAGAAGGAAAATTCCAACCCATAGAACATAACTACACCCAAGAAACAAAAAACTTCACTGCAGCTAAACCAAAAGAAACACACAAACACCACCTACACCAAAATAATAGGAAATAACAACTTTTGGTCATTAAAAACCATCAACATCAATGGACTCAACACCCTAATAAAAAGGCACGGGCTTACAGAATGGATTTGTAAACAAGACCCATCATTTTGCAGCATACAGGAAATGCATCTCACTAACAAAGATAGATGCTACCTCAGAGTAAAGGGCTGGGAAAAGGTTTTCCAAGCAAATGGACGCAGGAAGCAAGCTGAACTAGCCATCTTAATATCATATAAAATAGACTTCCAACTGATGTTAATCAAAAAAAAAAATAGAGAAGAGCATTACATACGCATTAAAGGAAATATTCATCAAGAGGATATCTCAATATTGAAAATCTATGTCTCAAATACAAAGGCACCTACATTTGTAAAAAGTATTCTTCTAAAGCTTAAATCACACATCGATCCTCACACATTAATAGTGGGAGACTTCAATACCCCACTCACAACAATGGACAGGTCATCAAGTCAGAAACCAAACAGATAAACAACGAGTTTAACAGAGGCCATGAACCAAATGGACCTAAAATATCTACAGAACATTTCACCCAAACACAAAAGAATATACTTTCTTCTTAGCACCCCATGGAACCTTCTTCAAAATCAACCATATAGTCAGACACAAAGCAAGCTCAAGATATACAAGAAAATTGAAATAACCCCTTGCATCTTATCAGACCACCATGGAATAAAGCTGGACTTCAACATCAACAGAAATAACAGAAAGCCTACACATTCATGGAAATTGAACAACTCTTTACTGGATGACTACTGGGTCAGGGAAGACATAAAGAAGGAAATCAAAGACTTCTTAAAATCCAACGAAAATGAAGGCACAACACACCCAACCTATAGGACACAATGAAAGCTGTGCTATGAGGAAAGTTCATAGCACTAAGTGCCTGCAAAAAGAAAATTGTGACAGCTCACATTAGCAAATTAACAGCTGAACTGGAAAAATTGGGGATGGAGGGAGAAGCAAACACTTCCAAGAGGAGCAGAAGGCAGGAAATCATCAAATTTAGGGCTCTATTCAACAACTCAGAAACAAAAAGAACAAAACAAAGAATCAATGAAACCAAGAGTTGGTTCTTTGAGAAAATCAACAAAATAGACAAACCCTTACCCAAATTAACTAAAATGCAGAAGGAAAAAACACATATCAACAAAATCAGGAATGAAAAGGGAGAAATAACAACAGACATTGAGGAAATCCATAGAATGTTTAGGTGGTTAGGGGGTAGAGGATGGGAGGGTGGGGCTTGGAAGGGGGGAAAGAGGACAATATGATGGAGAGGTAACCTGAAGCAACCAATAAATAAATTTATTAAATAAAAAAAGCAGGTAACAGGTTTAAAACACTGTAAATAAATTAACGGTTACAGCTGTTCAACCTGGTTTTATAAACCACCAAGAGTCGAAAAAACTTAGAGCTAAGGTAAAATACATGAAATGTGTGTGGTTAGCCCATACCTTTAACTTCAACAGAGACAGGAGGAGCACTATAGAGTTAGTTGTCTTATAAATTCTAGAGTTACAAGGAACAGGGTGGTGATGTTGCACACCCTTAATCCCATCATTCGAGAAGAATACATCCTAATCCCAACACACTAGAGACAGAAACAGGCAGATGACAGAGCTCAAGGTCAGCCTGATACAAAACAAGCTCTACATAGGGAAAAACTTCGATCCAGGGGCAGGGGAGCACATCTTTAATCCCTTCAGTTAGGAACCAAAGGTCTTGATCCCAATACATAGTATGCAGAGACAGGCACATAGGATTTGGAAGGATCTAAGTTTAAAAGCTACATACAAAAGGCATGCTCAATGTAAACAAATTGTCCTTTGAGATCTCAAAATATATACACTAAAGGTTTGTTTAGCTCCAAAATAACAAAATAATTTCTTCTTTAATCCAGATTGAAGATAATACTTTATATATTGTCAAAAAACAAAATTTGCTCCAGGAAAAATATTACCTGACCCCCCCCAAAAAAAAAGGTAATTGCCCCAGAGATAGGATTAGGGCAGGGCTCTGTTCTTATCTTTCCAGGAGACTTAAAGCATCCATTCAAGGAATCCAGGGACAACTGGACAACGGAAACCTCAGCAGAAAACAGATCAGACACCGAAGAAGACGAGCAGCCCAGATGATCCAGCCTTGCACACTCCCTCAATAGCTGTTTCCTCAAAAGTCTACAACCACAACTCAAAATCACTAAGATCGTTCAGCTCCACAGACTGCTCCAGCCAGAACTTCAGTAAAGGCCTGAAGATCAGCTTCTGTCTACAAACTTCTTAGGACATCTAAATAGCTAAGCACAAAAGGACTGAACATCAAATGATTCTATTAACATTTTTAACCATTTTTCCATCCCTATTTGGGCCCCAAACAGGTTTACTACATCCTAAATCAGCAGGAAGTCATTTATGAGAGCGACGTCCCAGGCCCAGAAGGTGGGGAGGGTGTCCCCCCCCCCTTGGTTATTCGATGGATAACAGAAAATTTTGTCATTTAGGGGAAGAGACTACAAGCTGTTAAATGGTCTTGTTAAATGGGTTTTGGAGGTTATACCTAGGGACTTCTCTCTTTTTCTTTTCTGTATCCTTCTTTCTCTCCTATGTAGGAGTGAATAGACTTGAGAAAAAATGGGACATAGACATAGTATAGGAAAGATCAAGAAAAAAGGACAGATTATTGAATAAGCCCTTATACCTTTGTATATTGATATAAAATTAATACTATATTAGGCTAAATTGGTATTGATCATTGTATATTAATGCAAAATTCAGATTGTATTGGACTACATCAGTACTGATCTTAGTATATTGATACAAAATTAAGAGTATATTTGGCCACATTAGTATTGATCTTTGTATAGTTACAAAATTAAGGGTAACACTTCTTAAAGGTATTGTACCTAGTAATGCTTAAAAAGGAAATGTGAAGTTTTGGCCTTTTGCTACCAACCATCATAAACTGTTTAGGATAATTAAGAAATACAAACTAACAGTCATGCAAGCATGTCATTTTGTTAGTTACTATGACAGTCTATCACAGTTATTTTCTAAGCTACTCAGAAATCAAGTTGTTAAGAGACAGCAACATTTGCTTATCTAAACATAAGAGATAGACAGGGCATCTTCAAAAACCCCAAGAGATCTGCAGAGTATGGCATTCAAAGATGTTTTCTTAAATTAAGATTTTTTTTGATATCGAGACATGCCAGCTCCTGACAGCATCCCCTATTCCACTCCAAGTAGAAGATGAGCATCGAAGAATCTCCAGTGTGAGATGGTTGAATTAGTGGCAAGCCTATCTCTTGGGAAAAAAAAAAAAAAAAAAAAAAAACTTGCTTCAACTGTAGACAGACTGCTGTCCAAAAAGGACAAAACTTGGAAACAGGTAAGTCGACAGCCTAGCTCTGCCAAGACAGGGTAGGTAAGTCCTTCATAATTCCTGCTCTACAATCAATGTCTGTCAGAGAAATGGGGCTAAACAGCTGAAGATTGATGCTGTAATGTATGGAGAGAAAATGGGAACTGTCGAGGCAGCCATGAGTATGTCGTTTCTTAGTTTTGGAAGCTGCGGGCCCTGCACTTCCTATATAATCAGATATATTTATCCCTCTCAGGTCTCTGAGGTGGTTGAAGAATAGATAGCTAGAGTCTCATAATTAAATTTTGAGTTGTTTAGGAATCAAGAGGGCATTCTGGATCTAAGAAGATATTTATAAAATTGTGATGCAAGTTAGTATGAAAGTTGAGTTAGATACAGAACTTTAAACTCATGGAGATGGTTAGATAGTAGAATGTTAAAGTCAGGGACCAAATACATATGGACTGGACATTGAGAATGTATGGTAAGTCATATAACTCTCAGAATTGTGGCCTATTTATTTCAGTTGTTTTGTACTGTATTTATTGTTATAAGAGAAAGAACCATTTGTTGGACTGAAAAAAAAAGAATTATGCATTCTGGGGGAGAGTGAGAGGGTAGGAGGATGGGGCTGGGAGGGGTGGAGGGAGAGGGCTGTGATGGAGATGTAACTTGAATTAATAAATATATATATACTTATGGACATAGAAAAAAATCTATACTCCACCAAATTTGAAAACCTAAGTGAAATGGACAATTTTCTTGATAGAATCCACCTACCAAAGTTAAATCAAGATCAGGTTAGCAGATTAAAAATCCCTATAACCCCTAAGGAAATAGAAAGAGTCATTAAAAATCTCCCAACCAAAAAACTCCCAGGGCCAGATGGTTTCAGCACAGAAGTCTACCAGACCTTCAAAGAAAAGCTAATACCAACACTCTTCAAACTCTTCAAAAAAATAGAATCAGAAGGAACACTGCTAAATTCATTCTATGAGGCTACAGTCACCCTGATTCCTAAACCACACAAAGACCCAACAAAGAAAGAACTTCAGACCAATCTCCCTCATGAACATAGATGCAAAATATTTCATAAAATACCGGCAAACCAAATCCAAGAACACATCAAAAGCATCATACACCATGATCAAGTAGGCTTCATCTCAGGAATGCAGGGATGGTTTAACGTATGAAAATCCATCAACATAATTCACCATATAAACAAATTGAAGGAAAAAAAAACACATGATAATCTCACTAGATGCAGAAAAAGCATTTGACAAAATCCAACACCCCTTCTTGCTAAAAGTCCTGGAGAGAACAGATATACAAGGACCATACCTAGAAATAATAAAGGCAATATACAGCAAGCCAGTAGCCAACATCAAATTAAATGGAAGAAACTTGAAACATTTCCTCTAAACTCAGGGACATGACCAGGATGTCCACTTTTGTCATATCTCTTCAACATAAAGAAGTTCTTGCTAGAGCAATAAGAGAGCTAAAGGATATCAAGGGGTTACAACTTGGAAACAAAGAAGTCAAATTATCCCTATTTTCAGATAATATGATTGTATACATAAATGACCCTGAAAATTCCACCAGAGAACTCTGACAGCTGACAAACACCTTCAGCAAGGTGGCAGGATACAAAATTAATTCAAAAAAATCAGAAGCCCTTCTTTACGCAAAAAATAAATGGACTGAGAAAGAAATTAGGGAAACAACACCCTTCACAATAGCCACAAATAATACAAAATACCTGGGGGTAACTCTAACCAAGCAAGTGAAAGACCTGTATGACAAGAACTTCAAATCCTTGAAGAAAGAAATTAAAGAGGAAGGACATCAGAAGATGGAAAGATCTCCAATGATCATAGATAGGTAGGATCAACATAATAAAAATGGCCATCCTGCCAAAAGCAATATACAGAGTCAATAAAATTCCTATCACAATGCCACCACAAATCTTTAAAGACCTGGAAAAAGCAATTCTCAACTTCATATGGAACAACAAAAAAAAACCCAGAATAGCTAAATCAATCCTGTACAATAAAAAAAACATCTGGAGGCATCACCATCCCAGATTTCAAGCTGTAGTACAGAACAGTAGTAATAAAAACAGCATGGTACTGATATAGAAACAAACCAGTGGATCAATGGAATCAAATTGAAGACCCAGAAATGAACCCACACACATATGGTCTCTTCATTTTTGACAAAGAAGCCAAAACCATACAATGGAAAAGGGTCAGCATCTTCACCAAGTTGTGCTGGTCCAACTGGATGTCAACATGTAAAAGAATGAAATTAGACCCATACTTATCACCTTGTACAAAACTTAATCCCAAGTAGATCAAAGAACTTAACATAAGGCCTGACACACTAAATCTATTAGAAGAGAAATTGTGGAAAACCCTGGAACTCATTGGCACAGGTGATAAATTCTGAACAGAACACCAACAGGTCAGGCTCTAAGACCAACAATCAATAAATGGGCCCTCATGAAACTAAAAAGCTTCTGTAAGGCAAAAGACGCTGTCATTCAAACAAAACAGCAACCTACAGATTAGGAAAAAATCTTCACCAACCATACATCTGACAGGGGGCTAATATCCAAAATTTATAAAGAACTCAAAAAATTAAATGCCAAGAAACCAAATAATCCAATAAAAAATTGGGGAACAGAGCTAAACAGAGAATTCACAAATGAGGAATCCCTAATGGCTGAGAGACACTTGAAGAAATGCTCAACATCCTTAATCATCAGAGAAATGCAACTCAAGATGACTCTGAGATCCATCTCACACCTGTCAGAATGGCTAAGATCAAAAGCTCAAATGACAGCACATGCTGGCGAGGGTGTAGAGAAAGGGGTACCCTACTCCATTGCTGGTGGGAATGCAGGCTTGTGCAACCACTATGGAGGTCAGTCTGGCGATATCTTAGAAAACTTGGAATAGCTCTACCTCAAGACCCAGCCATATCACTTCTGGGTATACATCCAAATGATCCCTCACCAAATCACAAGGAAGTTTCCTCATCTATGTTCATAGCAGCCTTATTTGTAATAGCTAGAAAGTGGAAACAACCCACATGTCCCTCAACTTAGGAATTGATAAAAAAAAAAAAACTGTGGTACATCTACACAATGGAATACTAGTCAGCCATCAGAAACAACCAAATCATGCAATTTGCAGTCAAATGGATAGAACTAGAGAAGCTCATCCTGAATGAGCTAACCCAGATTCAGAAGGATGCACATGGCATCTATTCACTTACAATCAGATTTTAGTCATATAGTACAGGATAACTATACTACAATCAATGCTCCAAAGGGAACAGGAATATAGACTTTGTTATCTCTCAATGAGACACTTTGCCCTAGTGGTGCTGCCTTGTAGGCCCCCAGTGTATGAGGAGGCTCTTGGCCCTCATATGACTGCTGAACTGGGGCGGGGGACTGATAAGTAGAGACCCTCCACTCCAGAGGAGTGGGATGGAAAGGATGGAGGTAGAGGATAGGAGGGCGGGACTGGGAGGGGTGGAAAGAGTGCACTGTGATAAAGATGTAACCTGAAGTAATAAATAAATATTAAAAAAAAGAAAAGGGGAGAATAAGGTTCAAGATTGGGCCTCTCTGGACTGCATTGGCCTCCTTCCTTCTTCAACAGTTTCTAACAGTGCCTAACTCACAGCCAACCAGAGACAGGAACCCCAGTATAACTATGATACAGTCTAATATAAAACAGTAAACTTCTTTCAAACATTCTGAGATTTTGTTTTTGTTCTTCTTCTTCTTACTTGATTGTATGATTCTTGAGTGTGAGCTTTGCAAATGACAATGTCATTTTGTAATGTCTAATGTTTGAGTGTGTCTGTCAAAACAGAAAGGAGGGACTCTTGGTCACAAAGCTAGAAATAATAGACATTTTCCTATAACCTGCTGTTGTGGATTTCCTAAATTCTTTGTTTTCTAGGATCAATTCTCTGATAATTTTTAGTAGCCATTTCTAATGTCAGAGCCTTAAGAATCAGTTAAAGGGTAAGGATATAGCAAAGTGGTTAATTTCTGTCTTTTGATTTTCAATAAACATCTGCTACTTTTCAGTCTATTGGAATCATGTAGTCAGACTAAACTGTGGTTTACCTAACAAGTATTTGAACCTACCTTATAGTTTCTTCCTGTTCTGAGCTATGAAGTTTGAGAAAGATTGGATTATCAGAATCCCATGACCCACCAATGCTACATGGACTTTCTTCAACTACATATTAAGGAAAATGTTTATGATAATAATTAATTAGCCTTGCCTGTCCCTTTCCTTTAAGGTTTCTTGAAGGGTTGTCATGAACGGTAATGCTTAATATTGCTACCTGATTCTGTGACCTAGATCATTTCTTTCTTAGGGACACCTTTCTGAAATTCACAGAACATCTCTTCCCACCTAACTCACCTAAAAGAATTCTAATTTTCAGAGCAATAGAGATTTTGTGTTTAACTGAATTAACAGTGGGTTAACCCCAAAAAAAGACATGCAAAGTAATAGTAATACTCTAGCAGCAATACAGATACCAGTGTTCCTGGTTGCCTAAGAAATGCCTTTGGATTTGATGCTGAACAACAAAGACTACAGGGAGGAGATGGGATCAATCCCCAGATAAGCCACCTTTTAGTGTTGTGGCAGAAAAGACTTTTTGACCCACCTAACAGAGCACCTCAACAGAATAGGTTAATAGAGTTTATTTTACTCTTGTAGCAAGTCAGGAGGAGGCAAACTACTGGTCTTTGTTCTAGGCTCAGGTTTTAAGCAATTTTAAGGCTTCCACTTTGCCCTTTTGGATTTAACATGACATGTAAAGATCCACTGTTCTGCTGAAGAAAAAACTGTGATAGAACAACAACATGAGAAACCACATGGAGAAAAAAAGCCAAGGAAGGAAACCAATGGACCCCAGTCAACAGCAGTGACTCTCATGTGGGGAGCAATGCAAGCTTGAATCTGAAGTCCTGCTGAACTGCCCCAGTGGACCCCATGTGAATGAATAATGAGTCGTTCCATCTAGAACCTGTCATGATGCCTTACTCATAGAATGTTAGTCAAAATATCTACTTTCAGCTACCAATTTTCTGGGAGATTCATTTATGCAATAACAAAAAAACCCACAAAAAGATATGCAAGTTCTCATAGGGGTATCTTAACCACTTAAACAATTCTAATACTTTATATCAATGATGGCCATATAGATTGTGTATTTATGGTTAAACTCTACTGTGTCGTAGAAATTCTGTGTGTCTAGTATTCTCTCTCTCTTTCTCTCTTTCTGTGTGTGTGTGTGTGTGTGTGTGTGTGTGTGTGTGTGTGTGTGTTTCTTTACAAGGTATATACTTGCTTTGGATGTGGATTAATAATTTCTGATCAACTAGTGACAATGACAGGAAAGAAATGATGACTAACCTGCTATATACATTCCACCTTTAAGTTTCTAGGCTCAGAAACCAATTTCTCAGTTAAAAATTTCCATCTCATTCCTATCTGCATGTTTCCAAGCTCTTCTTCCAAAAGCTATGCTCTACGTGGAGGAGATACTGTGAGCACAAGAATTCTGACACAGCCTCTCAGATTCTGCTTTGGTCTTAAATGTGTTTTCCATCCACCAGCTAATCTAATTTAATTTTTGCAAACTTATCCAGGGTAGTACAGATTTTATTATGATCAATTCACCTGAAAAGTATCTAAAATATAGAACATAGTGCAAAAAGCATCCAGACATAGGTAACTACTTAACAATAAGGTTTTTCTACAGCTAAAGTAGTCAGTCCTCCCTTAGGTTAGGTGTCCTTTTCACACCATATTTAGGCAACTTGGATTATCTTAGTGTGTTTGCACTGCATGGTCTATTTGTATTCCTGAGAGCATTAAATTATTTAATGAACTGTTGAAAAAATAGCATGCTTAATAGAACCTTTTACCTCAATATGAAATACATATAAAGCAGCTATCTGCATCTAAGCACTCAGGATCTAACATCATTTTAGTAGTGAACAAATTCACACAGACAGCCTTACAGGCAGATTTCTAAAACCAATAGCCTCAACAAAACAGCGACCTACCACCCTATATATTATCAAATTTCTACTTCACTCACCTGTCCACATCCAGCCTTCAGCACCTTCAGTCCATCCCCACAACACCCCCCACCCTGCCACATCTTAAAGAGTCTTCAGCCACAGGACAACATTAACACAGATTCCCAACAGAGAAACAAAAAGTAAGCCTCTCTTAAATTTCCTTTTGGACTACTTCCTGATTCTCATTCCATCCACCATGGTCACATGATGCAGTCCAAAGACTATAAGAACACAGCATTCATTTTGCAGCTATGCCACATAGCATTCAATCTGTATTGTGTCCCAGGTGTAATTATGACAATTACCTTGAAAGTGTAAAGCTGAAGCTTACAGCTTTATCAGCCATATAGAAAGCAATTCATCTGTCTTCTATTATGTTTGCTTTGGTTTCCTTTAGGTTCTGGGAATGTGGTCTAGTGTTTGTTTTCATGGCAGCCAACATTTAAACCTTCCAAGTGGTTTTGGATTCCACATCTAAGCATCAAACAGCTAATGTTCAACACATACTGGGTCCTCAGCTGAAACCACAGAAACTCCTAAAACACTTTAAGCCACAGTTTTTGTCATGAAAGTATTGTAAATCTATGTTCAACATCTTGTTTAAATTTTATTTCAACCTTTCTGTAAGTGGCTGCCCTTTCGGAAAGTGGTTTCTGGGAATGTTTATATCAGAGGCACTTATGAAACTTGACTGCAGCCATTGCTGGGGATTGAAGAAGGCTAATCACTTGATTTCTGCTTCAGAGTCAATATTCCTGTGCTCACTAACTAGAGCACTAAGTGGAAAATATGCCTTTGCTTAAGGAGAAGAGAAAGGCAGCCTCAAGGGTGCAATGGGAGGGATGCTCTACTTCCTTCTCCCTCCCTTCTCTTCCAATTGACTCAGATGAATACAGAATTACCATGAAGCTGGTTCTCCAAAAATGATAATTATTACATAATGTAAATGACAATTGTTGGAGCTGATAAAGATTACATAAAGGAATGTATTATATTAGTTTTCTCTCATCATAATTTTTTGAAAATTTTGTTACAAAAACCAAAAATATTATTGTATTAGTCAAAGGGAAGTTACTTACCAAATAATGCAATACTATAATGCCTAAATAACAGAATGCATGGTGTTTTCTACTTTCTACTTGGAAAAAAATTCTAAATTTTAATGTTTTATGAATTGATCTGTCAAAATGACTTGAAAATTTGATAATAATAATAATAGGCTATTTGAAGGCTAGTTTCACTATTTCATATAGGTGATAAGGAACATTTGTGTTCATTTTCAAAAGAAAATTGCCTTTCTAGTTTTGTCAGCAAATAAAATGCTAATTGATGTTCTACCATTTGTTAGCACATAATGAACTGCTCTCAATTTAATCACTTAAAATCCAGCCATTTAATTTGAGTGTGGATCTGTTGATTAGAAATTTGGACCGCGTGTGCTCCCTGAAATGTGGTCTGAGCTAGGTTGATGTCAGAGGCTGGGCACCAGCTGGAGAGCACAGCAGGGTCATGAGCCTGTGGCCATGCTTCTTACTTTTGGCAGGCTTTCTTGATGCTTCTTTCGTGGCGTTGTCACACATCCAACTAGGTATATTCATAGAGTGGATGTTTTACATGGCAGCAGACCTCCCAAAGAGAAGAGAAGACTGTCAGAAGTCATGAAGCCCAGGCCTACAACAGATATAATACGGGATCTTTTGCAGTCTTTTCATCAATGCAAATCATTGGGGAAGTTGGATCTGATGGTGCAGGCCTGAAATTCCAGGTATTTGGGAAGATTTCACAGAAAGACCTCAAATTCATGGCCAGTCTAACACTTTAGAGAAATCCTATCTCAAATTGAAAAGGTGTATGCACACACACACACACACACACACACACACGCACGCACGCACGCACGCACGCACGCACGCACGCACGCACACACATACATCTAAGCACACTTACATGCACATACAGTACAGCAAATTCACATTCCCTGTTAAAATGGATGAATTAGTACAGACAGAGAGGCAAGGGGTTGCTGGTAGCCATTTTAAGAGACTCCCACATGTTTTTATTATCCCTGGCCTTAAAGTGCTTGGTTGTGGAAAATTTTATCTTAGATTTTGAATCTCAAGTATGTTGGAAATTTCTATCATACAGTGACAATATAGACTTAATTTTAGAAGGAACCTAAAATGAAAAGACTGTTTTGGGGGGGGGTGAAATGGCAAATGTCTTTGGCCTGTAATACAATACGTTAGAATCATTGATTAAATAAAAACTACTAGTATAGATCTATGGCTAATCTTACTTATCAACTAGACCTCATCTTTGTTAAACCAAAACCCAAGCCAAGCCTGCAAGGAATTTTCCTGATTAGATAATTTATATGGGAAGACCCCCTTTAAGTCTGAGCTATACCTTCTTTTGGCAGCCCACATAAAATGTCACAGAAAAAGGAAGCTTTTGCTATTTCCCTGCTTGCCCTCACTCTCGCTGGCAAGTTTATCTAACCAGTTGCTGAGACATTCCTTTGCTGGTATTAGAACCTACGTCTTCCAGATTCCAACAGAGACTGAAGGCCAGTCGTTCTCAATGAATTCCCTGGGACTCTACCAGATTTTTGGTCTTTTCATCAGGAGACAGCCATTGTTGGGCAATCAAGACTACAGCCTGTAAGCCACTCTAAGTCTGATATGGGTATATATAAGTTCTGTTCTTTTAGAGGGCCCTGACTATCGCATATCAGAAGGACACAGAGTTTAAACCATGTTTTAATACAGATATAGGGAAATACATCTTCTTTATCCAGTTATGGATCTGGACTTGATTTCCAAATGTCTAAGCAATGCCATGAGAAACATAAATAATATGCCATTCACCATGAAAAAGACCCATAACTTGTTCAGTCGGCCAGGCAATGTTCGGTTGTCCCACCCTCCTTTCTACTCATCTTAGCTGCCAAAGAGTAACTTACATACATAGAGAGAGAGTGGTCATCTTATATATTCTCTTGACATTGGAAGAAAGAGAACTCTGGGTATGCTCATCCTTGTGGATTTACCTGCTGGAAAGAGAGGCAGCAGATATTTTACTCTTTCTGAGTAACATGCCTTCATTGGACTCTTCATTGGATTCTTAGTCCCAACTAAGAATGGACCACTCTCTCAACTGTTCATTCAAATGTGATTTGTGCAGACTCCTTGCATTCCTTTTTAGAGACTAGAGTTTTGGGACCAGCCAGGGAAAGATTTCATGATGAGCTCACAATAAAAATTTTAGCTTTTAAGTCTCTGATGATCTTCCTGTTAGACACCATTTTACATCGTTGTGTCAAGGGAATCAAGTACATCCCTTGTGACTCCACTAGAAAGGGATTCTTGGAAGTGGACACCTCACATATGTGCACGTGCACACAAACACACAGACACAGGTTCACATACATTCTCAGATATGTTCAAACCATTATGTAGATTTTTCATATGTTTGTAGTGTTCTATTATAATTTTTATCTTTTGTTTTCTTAATCGAGAAAAGCAGATAAGTTCAATTAATTGGAAGCAAATTTATTGGCAGTTTTTCTTTTGTAAAGAACTTTTAAACAAAATTTTAGATGTACAACTACACTAAAAGACAATATATGTAATGACCCAATGAGCATGGTCTTAATACCCTTAGAACAAAGTAAATTGTATAGCTGATGTTAGAAATAACAATGAGGCTGAATGAACAGTATTATCTATCCTGGATGATGAGGGCATTGTGAACATGACCTCAAGTGCATAGTGTTAAGCCAACCAATGGTAAGCCATGTAGTGTTGTTAGCCTGAAAGGCCACCTATCTTTGTAACAACCCCTTCTTCTAACTTACTTCCCTTACCTTCTTTCCTTCCAATATGACCTTCTTTCTTATTTATTCATCATAGGAGAGAAGCAAAGAAATAGAACTCAAATAAGCAGGTGTTCTCTGAGTTTCCTGTAGAATTATCCAACCCTAACTTCATGATAGCATGAGGAAGCATGCAGTATGGCAGGCTTCTGTCCTTGTGTGTCAGGCTGATTTTAGTGTCACCTGTTTTTATTTGGAATGAAGGAGAACCCAAAAATAAATGAGTCGGCTCAGAAGTCCATGATGAAAATAGCATTGAAAGACTCTGTCTGCAGCTGGCCCTCACCACAGACTGTGCCGGGGTCTCCACCTCCCTCCTCCACTTCCCCTCCTATGCCAGGGTAGCTTATTCACACTGCCAGTGCATACTTAACACGGAATTCTTCAAGTCCCACTGCAAAGCATCCAGCAAACACAACTCTAAACTTAGTCTCACATATGCAGCCAGAGACACAGATAAATATAGAGACCTAGAAATACATACAGAATGCCAGAGAAACATGATCTAGGCCAGAAACATATTGTGAATATGCAAATGCCTCAGTGTCTGGTACTGAAGCTTTGCCCTTTATCACTTACCTCACTCTGTCTTTCTCTCTTTCTCTCTCAGTACCATATCCCCCTCCACCAGTCTCTACCCATCTGTTTATTTTTTCCAAACTTCTCATTTTAAAAAATATGGTATCACCTCTTAAAAATAAGAAAAAAAATATGGTGCTACAATTCCCACTGCCAGGTGTAACATATGAGGCTGCTTCTGGGAGCTGGAAAACAAAATGTATAAAGGGGGAAGGGTGTATTCAAACTTTCTTACAAAGGTTACCAGAAATGGATTCTTACCCATTTTGTCTGCACTGTGTTCATTCCTTATTAGATTTCAGATTTGCTTTGTAGCTTAAAGAAATTGTATAATCCAGGGAAATAAATTAAGCAAGTTGATGACAAGGTCTGGATCAGAGTTTAGCTATGGAAACAAGTGTTAAAGTGCCATGGATGACAAGTTCCACAGGTGCTTTTCACGTCACATCCTGTATGGACAACATCATTTTGTGTGCTGACCAGCACAGCTGCACCGTTCTCTTTGATCTAAAAGCAACCATCCCAGAGAAGATGTGCCTCCATGAACCAGCAATTAGCACTGAGGCGAATTGTCTATTCTCACAAGAAAACGAGACTTAATTAAACCAATTAGCCAATAAATAAAACAAACATAAGAGGAAAAGAAGTCAGAACAAATTTCTTTTGCATGAACTAAATTCCTTGTCTAAAAAAGGAGATAATTGAAAATGGTATTCTATGAAAGGATTCTGCTATAGCTGTACTCTATATTCCTATTTACAGTATTAAAGATCCAGTGTGGTGAGCATCATTATTGGAAGTAGCTATTTTCAATAAGTTGCTAGACAACAGCCATCGTTAATCTGACCTACTGAGAAAGGTAACAGAATAAAGGAATGGGTAGTTCTGGAGTGGCCTCTGTGTGCCAGCCTAGCGACCAGACATGAGTTATTGTATTTCATTTCATCTTTACAAACAGCACTGCAGGGGAGGCATAATCCTTGTTTTATGAGAAAGGAA
Source organism: Lophiomys imhausi (assembly GCA_907164525.1). Taxonomy (NCBI): domain Eukaryota; kingdom Metazoa; phylum Chordata; class Mammalia; order Rodentia; family Muridae; genus Lophiomys; species Lophiomys imhausi. The sequence continues at coordinate 2,644,912 of CAJQZJ010033704.1, forward strand.
ACTGAGACTCTGAGAGGTTAAGTAATATGCTCAAGGCCTCAAGGTTATAAGAGCAACAGCCAGAATTCAATCTGAGCTTTGTCTACAAAGCCCATGTTCTTTCCACTGAATCAACCTAGACAGCAAGTTCAGGGCATGTAAGGCCAAATTGGCAAACCCTGGTCCTGGCATGCTTCCCTCGGTTTAGCTGGTTTAAAAGGACAAGGTATCAGATCTCCAGTTGGGTCACAATAATTAGATGTGCTCCCCTGGCCTGCAAGTGATGCTGGCCTGGCTCCAGCTTCTATATCAGCATTACTCAACTGAAATCTTATCTGACCCTTGATGAGTTATTAAATCTAAGTCAAACTTAAACTGATGTTCAGAAACTCTACACTTAAAAAAACAGAGGATGGGGCTGGAGAGAAGGCTCAGCGATTAAGAGCACTGACAGCTCTTCCAAAGGACCCAGGTTCAAATCCCAGCATCCACATGGAAGTTCAAAACTGTCTGTAATGTCCTGACATGATGGTGCATGCCTTTAATCCCAGCACTTGGGAGGCAGCCAATCTCTGAGAGTTCAAGGCCAGCCTGGTATACAAAGTGAGTTCCAGGATAGCCAGAACTACACAGAAAAATCCTGTCTTGAATAATAATAATAATAATAATAATAATAATAATGAAATAAACGAGCATAAAAATCCAAAGACTTCTATTTGTTCTCTTTGTGAATACTTACTCTTTAAATGTAATTATTAATCTTAAAACAACAAAAAAATGAAATAGACCAGAGATATTCCTAAATCACATGTGAATAAAAGAAAACACAATTTATACTTATGTCCCCAAACAGGTATGGTACATACATGGGTTGTCGTCTTAATATGGTCATTTATTTACATATGCAAAATGTCAAGTGTTGATAAGCTCGGTGAGCACAGGTGACTACACCCACAATCCCTGGAGCAAGCAAGAAAGGGATTCAAATGAAACAATGTAAAAAAAAAAAAAAATTGGGAAAGAACATTACAATCAAGCCCTGAAACTAGCAGTAACTGTAACTGGGCAGCTACAGTGAATTCTGCCCCCCTACATGGTCATACAAAAGTTTGTAGAAATATATATATAAAGAACCTAAAGTGACATTACCAGTGATATTTGCCTTTTAATTCCCACAGAATATATTGCACAACAATCCTGAAGGGTCACATCCACAGTCCAACCAATGTGAATACAGTTCAAAGTTCCAGTAGCACATCTCCAGTAATGTCTGCCTTCCACTTTCCTGGAGCAGGAATGCCTTTAAGAAAACTAACCAGCAAAACCAAATGAATACTACTGTTCAAAATATCAGAAAAAAAAATTGCATCTCACTTCTCTAATTGGGGTATCAACCTTCAGTTTATTATTTTAGAGTCTGACTTGATTGGTTGGAAATTGGGAAACCATAGAAGCATAGGAAGAGCATGTGAGAGGAGAGATGAAAATCTCTCACAATAGTGTCTGGAGCAGTGGTTTTCAATCCATGAGTCATGACCCCTTTAGTGTTGAATGACCCTTTCACAGAGGTCATTCATATCAGATATACTACATATCAGATATTTACATTATAATTCATAATAGTAACAAAAATTATAGTTATGAAGTAGCAACAAAAAATAATTTTACGGTTGCAGATCACCACAACATGAGGAACTATATTAAAAGGTCACAGCATTAGGAAGGTTGAGAACCACTGGTGTAGAGGGGCTGCTCACACAGTCTGAAAATTCATAGTTTACTTTGTAAAGTATGACCTCAGAGGAAGAGAGAAGTGACAGTGGGCACCACCCAGAGCAACAAGCACAGTTGAAATTACCTATGAGACCAAGAAAAGGGAATGTTCTACATAGTTCTTATACTTCTGAGTATTTGTAGTATCATTACTATAGTTTTAATCTTGAGTATCTTCTAAAAGACATTGGTGTTGAAGGTTAGTGTCCTCGTATACAGCACTATTGAATGGTGATAGGAACGGTAAGAGATGGGGCCTACTAGAAATGAGTTAAGTCATTGCTGGCCTGGCCTTGAAGGATAAAGTGTGACACCTTTCCCTTTCTTGCTTTTTACCTCCCAACTATGCCCAAGTGAACAGATTCCCTGAAACATACCTCCACCATAATTTATTGCCCATCACAGTCACCAAATCAGTGGAACCAACTGACCATGGACTGAAACCTCTGAAATAATTATGAGCTAAAATAAGCCTGTCCTCATCAGTTGTGTATCTCAGATGTTTTGGCACAGTAACAGAAAGCTGTTTAACATGGCATAGGATATTGGCCTTTTTCCACTATCTAAGCTCATTGTGTTAGTAGGAACTGATGTCAAGGTTTTAACCAGGCAATTCTTAGGTCTTGCAGGCCCCATAATTTGCTTAAGAATTTGAAAGCTGTCATTTCTGCCTTGAAGAACTCATTCCAAGTCTTTCTTTGAGTGTTGAGTTGGTCCAAGGCATAAATGACTTGAGAGCCTCAAACTCTGACACCCAAATCAGCAGAATCCTATAGTCAAGGTCCCTTTTGGATAGCATGCACATATTAGTCATCAATGAAAAATATATCCCATCTCTCTACATACAATTTCTTTTTATTTCTTTATCTCTGCTCTGAAATAATTCTTTTGCACAAATTTAGGAAACAGATACCTATCTATAAGGGGATTGCAAAAACTAAAGGTTTCATTTGAGCTTCAGAAGGCTATATCTACAGTCACCCATTAATTCAATATTAATCAAATAACTAATGTTAATTGAATCCTTCGCTGAATGCTCCATATAGTCAACACTGTATAATAACAAATGTTTACAGTACAGTTGAGAAGGACACAAGTAGTTATGTACACAGAACAATGATAGGGACATGCACAGAATATTTTGAGTATGGAAGGAAACATCAGGCAGTTAACATCTGAAGACAGGGAGTGACTGAAAGTGTCACAGGTTTTCTAGTGATTGCCACATGTGAATCATAATTAGAGACTCCCTATTAAGGCTTATTGCTGCATGAACTACCTTCAGAACTCAGTTCCTAAACCCAGAATAAGAAAAAGCATTTTAAAGAATATACATATATATGTAAGAATATTAAAGAATACACACACACATAATTGTGATTATATATAATTTCAAGCTCATCAGAAAAGTCTAATTTATAGGAAACTTCACCCTCATACGCATATCCATGCATACTTGGGTGGAGCAGCCTGTGACTACAATTGCTGCAATCCACATCAACTCACAGAGAGCAAAAGGAAGATGAGATTCTACTTCTTCTGATGTTCCTTCCACTGAGTGTTCAATGAGGTTAAACTAGACCAGGCAACATGGGTCTGCAACTGACAAAATTTAGCCTTAGGACATGATAGATGAGCATCATTCCAGGGTGTTCTCTTGAGTCCAGAGTTGAAGTCTTTGACTTATTACTCCAAGTCTTTCTCCCATTTCCTAATTCTTGGTCTCTAGCACAAAACTCTTCAATGAATCTCTTCAGATCATGCCTCGAAGTAGAGTTAGTGAGACTAGAGGCCAGAGTCGGGCTTCGCTTGTAAGTAATCATTATCAGATCAAACTCTGTCTGAGTAAAACTTTCTCCCTTTCATTAATAATAATTGCTAGTGCATAAAGCATATCCTCGATTTCAAGACAACCAGACGAGATGAAATTCAAATTTTAGGCTGCCTTACTTGTTTACTAGGAGGAATGCCAAGATTCTCTGGAGTTCTCATTATTTTGTGTATTTTCCAAAGGCTTTTGTGACTGGCACATGTTCCCAGAGGTACTGATGACACCTTCTATTGTCCTATATTATCCTGGTTATCCTCTACATGGCTTCATCCATATAACAGACACTGCAGCTCCATAAACACAAGCCATTTAATGTAATTTGTTGGCATCCATATGTCAGTGAGAGATGAACTTGGGCTACATACATGTCTCTATAGAACATTAGATGATGACAATCCTATTTGGTATCTGAAAATCATTTGGTGCCAGAATAAATTTTTATTTGATCTATTGATACATGTAATTGGTATATGTACAAAATGTTGTATCTTTTCCATATTTCTTAAAAAATAAATGTCTGTAAACCTTGATAGCATTTAAATGTATATGGCCCTCCTTTGCCACCATTAAAGATAATGTATTCTGCCTTGATTATAATTGACTGAAGACATGAGAGCAAAGTTGGGGATGACTTTCAAACTCAAGACATAGAATCATGTTCTGGGTATTGAATTCTTTTTGTGTGTTAAATGACTACACTAGATTTACTGCCCCAACTTATAGAATACTTTTTCTTTATCCTCTTCTCTCCCATCCCCCTAAGGTTCTGCTGTGCAAACCTTGTCTTTTGAAAAGAAAGACGCTTTGTGTCCTGACAGCATGGAAGGCTGCAGTGTACCCTGTGGATGGTTGGAGTTTCCCCTTAAATGAAATACAGGAGCCATAACTCAGTTTCTCTGGCAATGAACCTCAGAGGCCATTCATCAGGATGTGGCAGACATTTATCTCCTCAAATTCGCCAAGGCAGATGGAAATAGCATCTAGCCTCCTGTCAGAATAAATAACTCAAATATTGTCCCCCACCCCGCCCTAAGAAGATCCAAACAGATGAGCAGCCATAGATCAGCCATCCAGAGGCAGAAGAAAAGCAAACCAAGCAGCTGTCAACCTTTGCCCCACTCCCGCCTTCCCTTGATGGGCAAGCAGGCTCATTTCACAATGGGTGGGCCTTTACAGGCAGGGTCTCTTTGTGCTGAACCTCTGAGAAAAGAGGCCAGGGCCAATGTGCCAATGTGCTATTTTTCACTGTTAGCTTCCAATTGAAACCTCTTCTGAGGTTATTGGAAATGGAATTTATATTATATTCATTTTCGACACTAAACATAAACATTTGCAAGATTCCCCCCTCTAAGAAACATTTGGGACAGCAAACTCCCTACCTTCTTTGGACCAAATTATGCTTTAAAATCACCACAATGATAAATTTCAGTATACATACATACACACACACACACACACACACACACACACACACACACATGTACCAACATATTTTTTAAAAATATTTTTATAATCAATCTTAAAGAAACTTAGAGTCCAGGGGAGATGACTTGGCACTTAAGTGCAAGTACCACTCTTGCTGAGGATCTGAGTTCTATTCTAGAACAGCTCATAGTCACCTGTAACACTGTCTTCAGAAGGTCCAAAGTCCTCTTCTGATCCCATATATACACATGATTAAAATAATAATAATAATAATAATTTTTAAAAGAAACCTAAATACACAAAACTAATTAGAGGGATGGGTTTTAAATATTC
>CAJQZJ010033704.1:2659166-2716440 GCA_907164525.1 Lophiomys imhausi
CACACACACACACACACACACACACACACACACACACACACACACACTGATACTTGTTTTGTAATTAAAGAATAAAGTAACACATCATGTAGGCTTTTAATGAAAAAATTTTTCAGTGACATTTTAACAAAACAACAAGAGATGAGACAGCAGAAAAGCTAAAGATTCAGCCCTTTTATTTTAGAGTTTATTGTGAATGTGTTGATATAGGCAGTTGGTTGTACCTACTAATTCCCCCAAATGGTCCATTTCTTGTCAGTCAGGCTTTTAATTCAGATATATTGTTCTAGATATTGTCTTGTCCCTGAAGACCTGAAGTTCAAAACTATGTTATCAATATCCCCCGGAAAGTAGTGGGGGATAGGGTTACTAACAGGATGGAAAGACTTTTGATAGAAATTATTTTGAGCAGAGGAACTCTATTCAAGAAGAATTACAGAAAGAGCACTGACCTATGACCAGAGTTTGGAGGGATAAGAATTTTAAAAACAGAGAGGAAGCAGGTGTTTAGTTTAGGCTCAGTGGTAATAACATGCGTAGCAAGTTAAAATTAGGAGTATCTGCATTTATAATGAGAGGGAAGGAATATCCAACATGAGAAAGTAGGGAGCAAGAGACACAAGTGGCAAGTGATGAGACTGTGAAGGGTGTATGCCATCAAACTCCAAGATTTGGACAATTCTACCACCACTCAGCAGTTATGGTGAGGCTTTAAGGAGAGTGACAATACCAGACCTGTGTTTTAGACAGGCTAACAGAGGCAAATGAGGAATGCATTCCAGTAGCCAGGTCAAAAAGAAAGAAGCCAGTCTTGAGGCTAGTGCATTCACACGGGGAGATGACCAGGGCTCTGCACTGGGACTGAGAAAAGTCAAGCAAAGGAGAAAGTGGCTAAAACTCACTAATTAGATGTGCAGTGTAGAAGTGAGAGAAAGTGTGGAGGAGTGGGGAATTGTCACAGTGCATGGCAGCACCAGAGTGGGAACATGGGAAGGAGACAGGTTTGAAGGGAATTCTCTCATTTGCTGATGCATTTGAATGTGTGACTCCTTCCGGCGGCCCTGGCATTTTAGTGGTTGTTAAAGACCTCTGTGCCTTAACTAGTGGGTATTTAAACGCTGAGATAAAAGCATCCTGACAGGCCAGCAGGAGAGGTATTTTAAGACAGTGTCTGTCTCAGGATCCTCCCTCCAGACACCCACAAAGACCACTGCCTTCATTAGCTGAGCGTGGGCCAAGCCTGCCACCAGCCACCACTGACACCCCCCCACCACATCCCCATTGTCATACATTATAAGTTATTTCAATCATCTCGCATAATGAGCCCACTTTGCAATTCCATTATGATTCACTCTCAAGTTTAAAAGCTATAGCCAAAGTGGATAAAGAAAAAGCATTGGGGAGGTACCGTGACATCCTCTGGGGGTTTCACAAGCTTCCCTGGTGGCCTAGCCAACCTTCTGAGCAGATAGGCCTCCTGGAGGGAATTTGCCAATCTCTTCCTCCTGGAGTATTAGTAAAAATCTATAGTTCCCTGTTGGATACCAAATGCAGCCGCTGCATTCCGCACTGGTGCCAGCAAAGTACTTCACCCAGACAGACAGCTTCCTGAGGTTGCTTTATTTCTTGTCAGCCTTTCAAACCTCACGCCCACAGAAATCTTTTGTATTTAAGTGACTGGCCACAAAACCAGAATGTGTCTTCTGGTCAAATGTGCTCTTTATATGTCAAACCACGTTTCTTCTCCCTGATTTTTTTAAATGAGGGAAAAATTGCAGTTGGCTTTTCTTGCTAGCATTTTCATTATGGTCACAGACATCTTCACAGAAGTGTGTCTGCTCTCACTGAGCTGCCTTGTGCCCAGAGAAATGCCATTCACAGTCCAGTGTAGATCAGCCTTGTCCTTTTTGAATACAGTCTTAAGTTTTCTAGGAAATATCGACATGTGTCAGAGTGTTATTAGTCAAACGAGCTAGTAAAAGTCTTTCTTTCCGACACCCATTTGTAGAATTCAGTTAACTCTCTTAAGCTAATGTTTTTGCTGTGTTTGTGCTATCTGAAAGAAGATCTTGTTTTCTTCTTCTTTATCAAACACCTACTCTTAGCACTACATTGAAACAGAAGTTTGAAGGTCCAAATCACAGCTCTGAATTGGCAGGGGGCCTAACTAATTACTCTGCTGGCATTGAGCCCCTTGGGAGACCAGCCTGGCCTTCCTCACCTTCAGTACAGCTCAGAAAGAAGAAATTAAATTCTGGATAAGCAGCTGAGAGGAATAACTCACTGCACAGAGAGGTGAGCAGAAGTGTCTGTTGGAGGACAAGGGCCATTTGGCAGCATATCTGAGGCTTACAAATGTCAGAGATGCAGTGAAACCCTACTGGGGGCAAAAGGATTGAGAATGACCTGAGGAATCTTTCCCATAATGCTAAGCTTCTCTAATAGGATGCAATCCAGAATGAGGAGGGGAGAGAATTTTCCTCCAGGCACAATAATAACACATCAAAACATGCAAAACATTTACATTTGAGTCTTAATGCTCCTTTAAATGTGGTTTTTCAAAGGGCATCTCCATAAGTTATTTGACTGTTCTTTAACAGAAAAACTTTCAACTCATTAATGAAACAAATATCTACTGAGAATGTCTAATGAGTAGCCCACGATGGTGAGTGCTATCAAGACTTAAAATAACAACAAGCCCTTGCTCTGTCCCAGAACAAAGTGGTAAGATGCTATGAGGACTTGAGATATCATCAAGTCATGGTCCCTATCCCACTTACCTTTGATTGTCAACTTGACACAGCATAGGGTCATCTGAGAGAAAACCCTTGGCTACAGAATTACCTAGATCAGACTGGCCTGTAGACTCATCTTTGCAGGATTGTCTTGATTATTAACCAATGCAGAAAGGCCCAGCCCACTGTGGGCGGATATATCTATGTTGTATGGGCTGGGAGGGGTGGAAAGAGGACACTGTGATGGAGATGTAGCCTGAAGTAATAAATAAATATTAAAAAAAAAAGAAAGCTAGCTAAACGCGAGCCTCTGAGCAAGCCAGAGTGAGCCAGCCAGCTGTGTTCCTTCATGGTTTCTGCTCCAAGTCCTGCCTCACTAGAGTTCCTCCCCTGACTTTCTTGAGTGATGGACTGAGACCTGGAAGTATAAGCTCAATAAACTGCTCCCTTCCCTACATTGTGTTTTATTACAGCAATAGAATAAAACTAGAATAATCTGTGACCATCAGAGCGTCATGATTGCATGGTTCTGCTTGGCTTTTCCAGGAGAGATATGAACAAATGCCTGATCACCACAGAAAGGACACTGATAACAAACCAAGTTCAGCTTGGTGAACCAGTGAGTTTGTCATGCTTACTTACCACAGCATGGGTGAGGAGTTACTTACAAGAGCCTTAGTGATTCAAAGATAGCTACCCCACCAGAAAGGACACTCTGGTGGGGAGTGATAATTCACAAAAGCTGTATCCTTGTGTAGCTTTGGAGAAGGGCCTTGTAAATCTTCTGGCCGTCTGGGCTTCCTGAGCCTAATGAACTGCTTGCTCTTCTATCCTTCCTTGAAAGGGAGGGATTTTGGTTTGGATGAAACAGCTTCATAACATGTACAGTGGTCTTAGAAAAGATATGTAAATACTGGGAAGAGCTGGTGTAGAAAACATGATAGAGGAAAGGAAGAGAATTGAACATGGAAAGAACAGAAAATGGAGAAGGAAATATTTGAAAAAGTTCATGGCATCTTGAAGAAGTAGTAAGAAGTTAGCTAATGTCCATGTGAATGCATATGACTGAAATTCATGAAGGGGTAGAAACTAGGAGCTAGCAAAAAAAAAAAAAAAAGTCACCATGAAAGCCTAAGGTCTTCAGGATTTCTTCTGTATTCAATGAGAAATGTAGAATGGTTTTGAGGAAGAAAAAGCTTTGAGGAGAACCCTAGTGTAAAAATCTGAGGTAAGCATCTAAATTGGATTCAAGATACTAGAAGTACTACAAATGGGCAATGGAGTTACCAGATGTGAGAAAGGCCAATCCAATGGCATCAGAAGAGAACATTAGTGAATGATATGTGTATTCTTCCAAGATGCTCACATTCTGATTTGCAGAACCTAACACTTTCTTCTCTGGCAATTAAGACTTTGATAGATTAGTTGAAGCTCCAGGTTTTGAGAAAGGGAGATCATCCAAGATTAGAGGTGGGCTCCATTTAATCACAGGAGCCTTTATAGACAAAAATAGAAGGATTACTCTCAGAAAGAGGTAAAGGCAAAAAGGTGGGGGATATGCTTCCTAGATTACTTTGAAGTGAAGGAAAGAGTCATACAAAGACATGCCCTTGACCTCTGGAAGCCCAAGGAAGCAAGGGGATAGACCTTCCCTTACATTCTCCAGAAGAAATACATGCTACTAACCTCTTGGAGTTAGGTCACTATTCATTTTGACTTCAGATCCTCAGAACAGCAAGATACTAAATTTTTATTATTTTAAAAGATGCTATGTCTATGGCAATTTGTTATAGCAGCACCTGGAAACTAATACAGTGTAAGACATTGTATTCCCTATGGAGTATTGATGGAATATATCAACTGACTCATTTGGCAGGATAAGATTGAAAATTGTCAGGGAAATCATTGATAAATTACCCATTAACAGAGAAAACTGGGACAGAGGAAAGCATAAGGGAAGGAAATGAAATTTAAAGGATAAGAAAGCAGCAGAAAGGAAGGAAACTTAGCATAGAACCTTAGAGAACTGAACACTAATGACTAATTTAGAATAATATGAACAGCCTCCAAGGAAAAGAGAAAGAGGGTCTTAGAATCCTTAGACAAAGCTACAAATAATATCACATTATTCACCTTATTATAGAACTTATATTGAATCATTTCTAGATGATTTGTGTAATCATTTTTTATTATTTATTAATATGTATGAGTGTTTGTCTATGTGTACTTATGTGTACAAGTGCTCAGAGAGGTCAGAACAGGCTATCAGTTGTGAATTGTCATGTAGGTGCTAGAAAACAAACTCCAGCCTTCTGCAAAAGCTCTTAATCTCTGCAAAAGTGCTCTTTTTTTTTCTTCAAGTTACATCTCAATCGCAATCCCCTCCCTACTCTCCCCTCCAGTCCCATCCTCCCACCCTCTTCCGCCTCAACCCACCCATCCCCATCCTTTTTTTTTAAGTTTAAGGTATATCTTTATCCCCCAACAACTCCCCCTTTCAGTCCAATAAATATCTCTTTCTCTTATAATAATAAATAAAATTCACAACAACAGAAGTAATTAGGCCATAATTATAAGAGTTATATGGCTTAGCATACATTACCAATGTCCAGTCCATATGTATTTGGCCCCTGACTTTAATGTTCTACTATCTAACCAACTCCATGAGTTTAGAGTTCTATATCTAACTCAGTTTTTATACTAACTTGCATCACAATTTTAAAAACATCTTCTTAGATCCAGGGCACTCTCTTGATTCCTAAACAACTCAAAATTTAACTATGAGACTCTAGCTATCTATTCTTCAACCACCTCAGAGACCTGAGAGGGATAAATATATCTGATTATATAGGAAGTAGAGGGCCTGCAGCTTCCAAAACTAAGAAATGACATACCAGTGGCTGCCTGGACATCTCCCATTTTCTCTCCACACATTACAGCATCGATCTTCAGTCGTTTGGCCCCGTTTCTCTGAAAGACATTGATTGTAGAGCAGGAATTTGAAGGACTTGCCTACCCTGTCTTGGCAGAGCTAGGTTGTCGACTTACCTGCTTCCAATTTGCAAAAGTGCTCTTAATCACTGAGTTATCTCTTCTGCCCCAACTTCTAGATCTCAGCAAATGTGTGCCATGGGTTCACAGTCTGAGTTTATGTCATCCCCAAACAGCTCATGCTTCCCTTTTCTAGACAGCCTGCTCTGATCTAAATCACCCCTGTTATGGTTGTATATTAGTTATCAACTTCACTTATCTGTCTCCTCCAAACCCACAGAAAGAGTACAGCTAAGTCCACCACTCTCCCCTGAAGTCTCTGCTTTGCTAGGACATCCTTGTGAACTCCAGCTTTGAAGTCACCGGCTCCCTGAGCAAGGATGGTCCCACAGGAATCTTGAACTTTCCATTCCCCTGTTGACTGAGACAGAACCCTCATCTCTGAGACCTGGATGCTCACTGGCACTCCAACCTTTGGAGCCTGTGTGTTTTTTCCAAGTACTTTTCCAAAAACAGTATCCAGAGAAATACCTATTAACCCTGTGAGGTATAAGAGAAAAATATGCCACACACACAGCTGTTATGCAGTCTCAAGCTTTTGTGGAACAATGTAGAATAAGAGAAAGTGCCCACAAGCCCCTCCTGCCTTCACTAGTCCTATCTAACCATGCTCCTTTCTCCCCAGCAAGGCATGAAATGAAGTAATCCTTGGAAACAATACAGCATGCTAAATCTAAGGGTGAAACAAAGGCCATTTATTGCATCATCCAAGGCTCTTCTTGAAGATTGTATCCAGCTGCCTGCCTGTGTTAGCAACTGCCTTCCTAATGATGGCTTCAGCTAGGACAGCTACCCTATTCAACAGGCACTGTAGGCCCAGTGAAGAGACTCTGAGCGATACTCCCAGACCTGTGAATATTCTAGAGTCCTAAAAGGACATTAGGACCTCTGACATGCAAAAGGAATATTGAAATTCAAAATGCATATTTAATGTTTAAAGCTTACAAAAATATTCCATACTCCAAATGTGTCAATGGCTGCAAGAAATATTTGTAAATTTTCATCACAACTTGCAAACAGTAGCATTTATTTTCTCATGCAGCAAAAAATTAGAATGAACAAGGATTTCAAAAAAATCACAATCATAAATTACATAATGTTAAATAATCTTAAAAGTAAATTACAAAACTTTATCACTTTGTAAGAAAAAATATATTTCATTTTGAATATAGGTATGTGTTCATATTTGGTGATACATGGTATAAAGACTCTAAAAATAATATTCCAAATGGTTTATAAAGACTAAAATTAGCCTGGGTTGAAAGTCCAATGGTGGACACCCCTCCCTCCACCCTTGTCTCTTGTAGCATTGATTGGACCCCACTCATTCACTCATCAGTTTCCTGTACCCCAATGCAAATGCTTCATATCTGTGCTTGCATTATGTATACATCACAAGTACTTTTCTTAGCATATCCCCACAGCCTTGCTCTGGTCGTCTGGGGCAGTTTTAAAGAGCTATCTGAGTCAGGCTGGACTCTTCAAAACCCTTAAGAATAGGTAGTGAAATCTGAATGTTCTAGAACCATTCTCCTTTTTTGGCTACAAGTGTCTTCTGTATCCAGCAACAATGTGAATTAAGGTCGTGACCTGAACACAGAGCCTCTTGTGTTCCCGCATCAGTGACACCCTCACAGCTTCTCAAGGTGTCAATCTCAACTGCCAACACAGAGTCACATCCCAGAGTTGTAGGATAGACTGGGTGGAAAGTGAAGGACAAAGATGTGGCAGTACCTGCACCTCTACCATACCTTCCTGGGTCTAGCACAGTCATATTGCCAGCTGCATGGCACTCCATGTGTGGAAGCCCCACATAAGCATTCTGAGGACATGGCTACTTGAATCTTTTACATGGTACACACCAAGATGGCACCTCTTCTGAAGTGTGAGGCCTTCCTTGTTTGTTTGTTTGTTTTAAATTATTTTTATTTAAACATTTTTCATACAATATTTTTATTGTATTATTTCTCCTGCCACAACTCCTCCCAGATCCTGCCCTTCCTACCCACTCAACTTCATCTTCTCTCTCTTTTTCTCCCTCTCTCTCCATCTCAAAAACAAGATAAAAATCAAAACAAACAAAAAAAGACAGTAAGATTTAGAAAGAAAGAAAAAGTCCAGAAAAAAGCATGGAGTCCTTTTAGTATTGGCCATCTTCCCTTGGACATACAGCCTGCCTTGGAGTATGGTTGATTTACTTAGTAACACTCTACTGGAGAAAACTGATTTTCTCTTTCCAAGCAGGTACCAGTTGCACACAGATTCTTCTTTTTAATCAAAGCTGGTGAATGGCTCTGAAATTCCTTGGGTATCCCAATGGCTTATTCCCTACTCACCTACCCAGATTCCAAAAAATGCCTCAAATTCTGTTGACAAAAGCTTGAGAGGGCCACCTTTCATGCCCTTCATCTTTGGTATCCAGATAATCAGTGGAAATTTATGTAGATGTTCCCTTTATAAAATCTGAGGTACAGGAATTAGGAGGCACAGAATTCCCTATTCAGATACTTTGATAGATGGCTGATAAGAGGCTAGGATACCAAACCGGCAGTCCTACAATGAGCCTAGGATCATAGCAGCCCACTATCCATACAGGGGACCCCACTGTGTTCAATTCTGCCATGTCCACTCATCAGAAGTTAGAGTGCTGGAACTTGTACCTCACCAAATGGAGCCAGACCATTAACACTGGCCTTTTGAATCTCAGGACTTCTCTGTGTAAATTTCCTACTTGGGCTATTTTCTAAATCTCATCTCTTAAGGTACATTGAAGTGGTATAGTCTAACCAGACAAAATGCTACCTTAAGTCAGGTAGTTAACCAAGTGGCATTTAAGTTAACTACCTCAGTCTATTAGAAGAAACTTACAAAATATTTTTTTTCCTGCGGAAAAGTCTAACATTTTCCATGGAAACCCTAGAACCACTTGCTCATTGAAGGGTGACCAGGGAGTTCATAACATCTATACCATTATTCCTGAAATCCTATTTTGTAGACTACTAAAGATCTTGCGTGCATGAAACTGTCCTCTAGGAGTGCATACAGGAAGGGGGTGTATGGCAGTAAATGCACTCATTATCACCTGCCTACAAGCTTGCTTGTGCACTGATCAGATAATACAAGGCCACAGCATAATACTGTGTCATCATTTGAGCAATTTGTTATGTTCCAGGGCTTTCTCAGGTGAGTATAGCACTAAGGATAACCCCTACTCTTGCTCAGGGCATGCCACACCCAGAAATGCATTTTATTTAAGGTTCATAGCTGTACTTTGCAGGTTTTCCTGGCCAGCCTTGGCTTTTGTAACTACTCATATTTTGGCAGCCTTGGTAGATGGATGCTGAGCCCAGGGCTAGCATCAGGGAAACCTCCACCTGGCCATGCTGCACTCACTCTTGTGTCAACTTCTGTAAGGTGGCTGGCGTGTTACAGCCTTATTTCCCCTTCTTCTCCTCACTGGTAATGACATGTTTCTCGGCATCTAAAATGGACTTTTTCCCTTATAAATCAATTTTCATTCTTATAACCTGCTCTACATCCCCAGGTCGTTAAAGTTTGGCTGTTCTGTCAGAGTTTTAGCATTCTAGTCAAGGCTGCGCCAGGCTCTGAAATTGAAGACTGTTTGTTCACTAATTTCAGGCTGAAGGAGAGGAGAGCACCACCTGGGCTGAGAAGGGAGTTACCCTTAGAGTCTTTGCAGGTCCAGCGGCTTCCGGACTGTGAGGCCATGTGCACTAGCAGGTCATGTGTATCCGCAATACTCTGCAGAACTCCTCAACTAGAGGTGCAAAGCAGAAAATGGTATGGAAGAAACTTATCGATAACTCCAAGATTTCCCTCCCTTCTTCTCCCACCTTTAGTCTCTTCTGTGAGAACTCAGGAACCACAAGAGGGGAAAGAAGCAGGCATGTCGGTCTTTTAGAGAGGACCAAGTGGACCAGAGGAGAAACTACAGAAGTGTAAAATATCTGTGCCATGTGTCACACTCAGAAGGTGAATAAACAGGGAACAATAGATACATGGAGCCAGGAAGTGATACCTTACTCTAAGAAGTTCTTAGACACTGCTGATTACTCGAGGTTAAATAAAAGCTGTAAAAGCCTGGCCTTGATGCCTTCATTTTATATTTATCTCCTTTATTTTGAGTCATATGCTTAACGGGAGGTAGACATGTTAATCATTCCAGTTGTGTCTTTCTAAAACAGATTATAGCTAACCAATAACATCACCCTTCAAAGCTGCAGGCTTTTACAGTGTTCTGTTCCAGACTTCAGTGAGGTGCCTTAAGGTCTTAAGCCATTTTTCTAAATCTGCAGATGCTTTAGATTCCAAAAAGAGCAGAACCTCACAGAATGATCACCCCATTGTGAGATGACCCTCCAAGGGAGGGTAACTATCTATTATAAAAAGGATGCACCCTGGAGCAAGAGCAGTTTCCTGAACTGCCTTGAAGAACATGAACTGAGACAATAATCAACCAGACCACAGCTTGACCAAGATGTTTCATTATACATGCTTCTTGCTCCCTTTGCTAACTCTTCCTCTGTTTAAACAAAAGTCCATGATAATGGCCTAAAGACAGATTAAAGGGTCACTGAACCCTTCTGTCTGCTCTGCCTTCCAGTGTGGCCAGGCTGACTAAATCCATTCTCTGTCTTTCACCATTGCTTTCTACATAGTCTTTTGAGACAAGTCACACACCTAATATCTAGGGATTTCCAAAGATGAAACTTTTACCCTAAAATTCCAGTTTCATGCTAGGTCATTTTACTGTAAATGAGTCACTAGCCAGCAGCTCCAGAATGGCCTCCAGGTCCCCCATGTATACAGCACTGGCTGGTATAGGAGGGACACCTTCATTTCTTGGTGAAATGAAGGAGGGGTGAATATTTATGGCCTCATTCTTTTGTGCTGTAGTTCGAGACATGTCTCTAGCTTGGGTGCTGTTTCCATGGGAATTCTGTTTCCTGGATGCTTTCAGACATTCGTCTTTGCTTTAGACATTTGCAGCTTATGAGCCTCCCTTCTGAAGGAAAAGGATCTATTCATTCCTATAGGGCTTTTCAGAAGTAGAGGTTAGTATAAGTGAGTGGATCATAAAAAAAAAGTGTCACTACTTTATGTGGTATTATATTTAGAAATATAGGCAGACTCTCCAAATTGTACTAATTTGCATTAAAATAAGAAATGGGCCTTTGTTTAAAGAATTTGTGCACTTTCCACAGAAAATCTTTGGTGAGTATTTAAATAGCTAAGTTGAAAAATCTTTAGAAAGTTCTCTGAATTTCACCAAATGATCTTCACAACATTTTAAATAGAAACACCCTCAGACCCCCCTCCTCTTCAGCATAGTTCCCAGAGCCTCACTCAATATTGTGATTTTAAAAATTCATTGTTAAAATTTCAATATTAGAGGCTATAAAGAAAGAAAAGAAAGGATGTATTTGATTCTATTTGAAATAGAATCACATACATGCACACACAAAGGAAAAAACCCTAATGTTTTGGTTTCTGACTTGCATAATAATATAATTCTCATAAGGAAACAAAATGGTACAATGCAGCTGATGTCCTGGGGGAAATCTGAATTTATGTCTGAGTTTTGGAAGGTGTCTGTCTGAAACTGTTAAGTGAAGAAACAACCAGTTCAAAAGGAAGGGAACACATGGGAGGATATGTTTGTATTGTGTTTACTGCTGGTGGTAAAGCAGACACAAGATATCTACACTAGGAGTTGGTGGCTCTTACCCAGAAGTATATCCAGCCCCAAGAACTTCAGGCTAGGGGAGTCCAGAGGACTGTGCTGATTTTCACACTGCTTGCTAAATCTGATGCTAGCACAGTCTCTTCCAACCTGCACAGCTCTTGTTTAAATGCATATCCTATTACAATGGAACAGCATGTTTCTAGATCTTGAGCAGCCTGGCATTTTGCACCTAAGAAAAACAGAACAGACCAGTCCACAAAGGGGCCATTGATGTTAAGCTTACTCTAGCTAAAATCACAAACAGCTTCTTAGGAGCCAGGCAGTTGATCTGCCTTGGTTTCCTGAGCGTGTGTCAGCTCCAAATCTATAAAAGACCTGGGGCCCAAAGAGAAGAAAATAATGAATAACAGCCCTCTTGTCTGTTATCTCCTATTTAAAAGGGAGTCCCCTGGGTCAGCCCTGTCCTTGCACTGAGAAAAATTAAACTGCCCTGGGGAATGCTTTTTAATTATTCCTCCAAGTTGCAGCCTCGTGCTAGCATCCACTGACATTTTCTTCAGCATTTGTTTTTGTTGTTTGCCAAGCATTCATGTTGAACAGTCATCTATTGAGCACTGTGATTTGCTAGCCACTTTGCAAACATTATCTTGTGTCATCAGCCAATAAGGCTATAAAACAGATACTCATATTCCTTCTGGGTCCATGAAATGCAGACTTTCAGCAAGATTAAATAACAGGTGCAAAGTTCGTAGCCAAAAAATGATGAAATCAGGATGGACCCTGGTTCTGGAGGCCATGTTCCATGTTCTTTCATCTATACCCCAACTTACTGACCCATGGTCAGTGAGCCAGAACGCACTGAGATACATGAACAACAGCTGCCTTCCACCAGTAAAGCAAGTTGCAGAACATTCAGTGTTTTTCCAAGACTTTTCCCCCAAGCTTCAATGGGTCTCTCCTGCCATCCTAAAGAGCATGAAAAGACCCAAGTTAAGATGCCAGCCCTGGAAGTAGTTCCTTTGGAGCTTATTCCAAGTTCTGATCTTTTATACATGTCTGTCAGATAACCTTCAAACTGAGATTAATAATTGTGATAAGATGTGGTTTTCCATTGTCTCCATTCCTCTGTCTTCATTTCACAGCTGGTGTGGCTTGCATTATGCACATCCATAAAGGCTGAGCAAGCAGCAGATGTTGCTAGGAGAAAGTTCTGTTTGTTTTGCCCTTAAGAATGTGAGAACATCCCAATTATAACAAACAAACAGGGAAATACTATTATAAAACATAGAAACCTAAACAACCCCTTTATATGTAGTAACATTAAAAATTACTATTGCTAAGAATGGGCTACGATAGGTTGTGTGGCTCCTTGGCTCTGTTTCTCTGTCTGCACTGTTTTGATGGACTGATTTTCTCTGCCTTTTCATGCCTGTCACAGTTAAAGAACTTCAGCTTCTCAGAAAAAACAATTAATATTTCACTTTCATCCCACTTTATCTAATAAGCAGGGCTAGGAAAATAGAATCACATGGTAAAAGTAAGGACACAGGGTCTCCCCAGAGTGGGGCTTCAGGAGACTAGATCATGAAAGAAGAGCTGATGACTCATACTAAAGGTGTACCTCCAGAGAGGAATAACCTTCATGTTCCCACAGAACAATGTGTACAAGGAATGTTCACATCTGCTTCACTCCTAAAATGCACAAACTGGAAATATCCCATAAACTACAGAGTAGACAAGCAAGCAGTGTGTTGCATTTGTGGAAAATCATATTTTTAGTAGTAGAAGGGAGTTCTGATATATTTGATGTGGTATTTTGAATAGGTATGACGCCCATAGACTCATGTGTTTGAATGCTTGACCCATGGAGAGTGGAACTATTAGGAGGTGTAGCCTTGTTAGAGGAAGTGTGTCACAGTGGGGCAGGCTTAGAGGTCTCCTATACTCAACCTCCACCCAGTGTGAAACTCTGACCTCCATCTCCAGCACTGTGTCTGCCTGGATACTACCATGCTTCCCACTGAGGTGATAATGGACTCAACCTTTGAAACTGTAAGCCAGCCCCAATTAAATGGCTTACTTTATAAAAGTTGCCTTGGTCACTGTGTCTCTTCATAGCAATGGAAACCCTAAGACAATCAACAATACAGATGAGTCATGAATGCATACTAAGTGAAAGATTTGAATTATTCAGATGTGTTTGCCTACATCTACACTGTAATTCAGCTTTTGAATCTGAAAGCCTTGAGTGCTGAAGATGATGATTCATGTAATTGTGCACCTTAATCCATGATCAATAATAAGAGAAGAAAATTATAATCATAATAATAAGAATTTGCTGAATGCTTACCGTGAATCAGACTGCAGATATAGATTATGTTTAGTCCTGATAATAACTTTATATACCAACGAGTACAGATGATCATCAACTTTATATCAAAAATTCAAGATACTGTAAATAAAAAATTATGTCAGGCATAGTAATTTATGCCTGTTATATCAGCTAAGGCAGGAGGATTATGAGTTTAAGAACAATCTGAGCTGTACAGTGAGACTCTGTCCACTCTCATTACCTGCCTAAGGATCGCATGTCTCATTCCTGCTTTACTTTCCCCTCTATTGCCCCCTACTTTAGGTAGTGATATCAGACTCATACCACCAACTCCACCCAGTGGGTACCCTCTAGCCCACCTCCAATAAGGGACCCTATCCTCATGTTGTCAACTCAAACTAGCCCCTCAGACTGCCCTCCAGAGGACCCTTTCTAGGTAGGGACGTTAGACACACACTGCCCATTCTACCCACCTTCATAACTATCCTGAGGACTATACATCCCACCTGTGCCCTTGTCACCCTTCAGCAACCCATCTCTAGTTATGGAGCCTCGGCTCACACCAAAAATTCTTCTATCTCTGCTGTAGAACCTTATACTCAAGTTGCCAACTCTACCCATGCTTGTTATCCTCCAGCTCACCCCTCTCTATAAAGAGCCAACTCCGACCATCCTGTAACACACCAAAATACTATGTACTGCCTTTTGCTTCCCCATACCTGGCCACCACTAACTGTACAGAAAAAAAGTAGGGTATTGAAAGCATCAAAATGACAGGAATAAATATATATTGTTTAATTATAACTCTATATTAATAGTTTCAACTCCTAAATAAAGAGACAAAATATAAATGATTGGATTTAGAAATCAGGATTTTTTTTTTGTTGCCTCCAATAAACATACCTCACCATCACAGATATACACTACTTTAAGTAAAATGATGCCAAGCAAATGGAGCTGAGAAACGAGCAGATGTAGCTATTCTAATATCTGGAAAAAGTAGACTTCAAATAAAAACTAGTCAGGAGATAAGGAGAAACACTTCTTGGTCATTAAAGGACATTACAACATAAACATGTGCACCAAAACACATGGGCATCCAATTTCATCAAACAAACAGTTATAGCTTTAAAATCACAAGTTAACAAAAACATAGTGGTTGTGGATTATTTCAATATGTCACTCATCATACAGGAAAAAAAAGACTCCTACAGCTTATAAAGTTACTCAGCAAAGTATCAGGGTACAAAATTGACACACAAAAATCAGTAGCCTTCCAAAATACAAATGACAAACATACAGAGAAAGAAACTAAGGAAACAATAACATTCCTAAGAGCCTCCAAAAACTAACCTGGAATAAATCTAATCAAGGAAGTGAAAGACTTGTACAATGAAAATATTGAGATGCTGAAAAAAATAAATTAAGGAAGACACCAGAAGATAGAAATACCTCCCATGCTAGTGAATTGGTAGGATAATATAATGAAAATGACCATTCTATAAAAAGTTGTAGAGAGCTGCGATGTGCCGCGCCCTAAAGATGGCGCCGGTTTCCGCCTTCCACCAGCCCGACGGTGAGCGCTCTCGGTGATAAACAAGTTCATATTTGGCAAAGACTGCTGATCTGGCTTGCTTCCGCATATGTGGGCCTCTAAGATAGCACCACTTGGCTTTACTTGACTGGCTGTTCATTTAGTATTTAGCCTGTGGGTTGGGTCTGCCCGGGCATTCGGATTTCAGAAGACTGTTTTCAAGGGACCTGAATAAACTGCTGGAGAAGAGCTTTTGTGAGTTGCGTCATCCTTGCTGGTCGAGGGGGACGCGACAAGTGGTGGCCCGTACGGGGACCCAGAAAAGACTCAGAACTCCTGCAGTCAGGGGCAGCGCTGGTAAGTTCCTGGGATAAATCAGGACAATAAAGCTTCATGGAGATAGCGAACACAAAGTAAAGATTCGCGGATAATAGCGAACATACGGTAAAGATTCGCAGAGATAGCGAACAAAAGGTACAGTTTCGCGGGGAAGCTGCGAACCGAAAGTAAATTTTTAAACATGGGATTGTCTGAGTCACACCCAATTTTTCTGGCTCTTCAGGAGCTACTTTTAGCTAGGAATTTGAAGATTAAGAAGTCTACCCTAGAAAGATTTTTGAATGAATTCAAAAATTTCTCCGAAAAAATCCATAGAACATTATCCCACTGCACTTGCTGCTTTAGCCTTGAATGGTATCCAACAATGCTTGCAGTCTTTTGGAGTTGCTCCTGCCAGTATAATAGTGCCTTATTCCAGTTATCAAATTAAGATTTTGTGTGGCACTGTAGATGACTGGGCAATATTGCAATGTAGCTTTGAAGGAGTGATTGATAACCACTATCCTAAACATCCATTGCTATCATTTTTTAAGGAGCACCCAGTGATATTCCCTAAGGTTACTTCAGCAGTACCACTTCAAGGGTCACCAAATGTGTTTACTGATGGTTCAAAGACAGGCTGTGGAGTCTATTTGATAGAAAGACAAGAGCCCGTGTTATGTCAATTTCAACCGGGCTCCCCCCAAATAGTAGAGTTGAAAATAGTAATTAAGGTGTTTAAAAGATGTCAATTTGCATTCAATTTGATTTCAGATTCAGTCTATGTGGTCAACGCAGTGAAAGTATTAGAATTAGCAGGTCCTATTAAGAATAGTAGTACTGTATGTGCCTTATTACAAGAGTTACAAGTTTTAATCTGGCAGAGAAAAAGGTGTTTTTATATTCAACATATCAGAGCACATACAGGATTACCCGGACCATTAAGTGAGGGTAATGATAAAGTTGATCAATGGACCTGGATGGAATGCATTTTTTGGAACTCATTCCTGGACCAAGCCAGACAGTTTCACCAATTATTTCATGTAAATGCAAAAACTCTACAGCAAAAATTCCATTTGTCTAGAGCAGATGCTAGACAAGTAGTTTTGGACTGTCCTCAGTGTGTGATTCATCATCATCCTCCCAGTGTGGGAGTGAACCCTAGAGGGTTGATGCCACTCAAAATCTGGCAAATGGACGTTACCCACATTTCAGAATTTGGAACCTTAAAATATATTCATGTATCTGTGGATACCTGCTCAGGTATCATACATGCTACACCTATGAGTGGAGAAAAGGCTCGCAATGTCATAGGACATTGCTTAGAAGCCTGGGCTGCATGGGGAAAACCACAGCAGCTGAAAACGGACAATGGACCAGCCTATACGGCACAGTCCTTTGTCTCCTTCTGCAACCACATGGAGGTACAGCTTAATCACGGATTACCACACAATCCTCAAGGACAAGGAATTGTGGAGCGTGCTCATCGCACCTTGAAAGAATGCTTGCAAAAACAAAAAGGGGGAATAGGCCAAGGCCGTACCCCCAAGGAGAGAATATCTTTAGCCTTATTTACTTTAAATTTTTTCAATTTGGATGCTCAAGGCCGCTCAGCAGCGGACAGACATCAGGATTCCCATGGTTCACCTAAAAGCATGGTGAAGTGGAAGGACATTTTGACAAGCTCTTGGCGGGGGCCTGACCCCGTGCTAACATGGGCGAGAGGGTCTGTTTGTGTTTTTCCTCAGGATCAACAAGATCCAGTGTGGGTGCCTGAACGCCTTGTGAGGAAGATTCGTCATGAAGACCTTCCTAAGGATCCTGGTGATAGTAGCAGTGAGTATGTCAGGAATGACCGAGCCGAGATGGGGGATCCTGTCGATATTCCCAAAGCCGATGCCGGTCAGACATGATGCAACTGTGTTTCCACGCTTATTTAGCAGTAATAGAAGCCTAGGCTTACCCTACCTTCCCTTTGATGATCAGAAAAGCCCTATAGAGGGTAATAGAAATGTCAGCTTGAAGGGTAGTCTGTGCTTTTTAATGAGCTTCAATAGGTCAGATGATACAAAATGCATTAAATTGTCTCAGCAGTCAGCAGAATTTTTACCACAACTGAGGTTTGGGGGTAGGAGTGGTGGTTTGTTTTCAGGTAATGGTTCTCGTCTTGAAGGATGGTGGCCCACACGAGTCTCTGACCGGGACCCCCCCAGACAGCCACTCTGGGCACCTTTTTGTAGAGGATCCACAGGAGAGGAAGGACCTTTTCCCTGGACTGGATGTCAGGAGCGCAGGGCAGTTTGGGTTCAACAAGATTATTTTTCCTTTAGCCCCATGATTAGCAATATAGTGAATAAGTCTTGTACAGGAATGCTTGATATATCTACTAGGGATCCTCAGCAGACTGCCACCAATCCTTTTGATTTGTGGCTTTTGTGTGGAGTAAATGGAAGTTGCATGGACTTGGGACCTGTCATTATGCTTGGGGGAGGAATTTATCAAAGAGGTAATTTTTCCCTAGGGTCCGCTACCAAATTGGATTTTTCTAGTGGTAGTGGCTCTGGTACTTGGAATTCTTTGTTTCATTCTTACCGCAACAAGAACTTTTCAGCCTCGCCAGTATGTCTCTGGCCTCCTTTTCTGTGGATTGTAAGTAATGGGAGTGCTTCCTTAGGTGAAGAAAAGTTAGTATGCACTCCGGGCACATGTTTTTATGCCCTATGCCTTTCCTGTGGCTGTGGTGACTAGAATGCCTCGATATGTACCAGTTCCTGTAGAGGCCCCTAATACCATGATGCTATTCAGGTTTAAAAGAGATTTTGGCATCACTGCAGCTATTGTTACTGCTATCACTGTTGCTGCTGTGGGAGCTACTGCCTCAGCTATTGCCTTGTCTAGTTCTATACAGACTGCCAATGCCCTGAATAACATCTCAGCCACTGTGGCACAGGCATTGGATATTCAGACCTCTATGAATTCTCATCTCAAAGGAGGTCTTATGATAGTTAATCAACGCATAGATTTAATACAAGAACAGATTGATTCTCTTTGGCAACTAGCACAATTGGGGTGTGAGTGGAAATTGCAAGGTTTGTGTGTTACTTCCGTGCAATATCAAAATTTTACAAAGGCTGCTAATTTGTCTAGACAATTGTCAAAGTTCCTCTTACAGGATTGGTCGGCTGAATTTGAAAATTTGATGAGAGAGCTGAGAGCGACAATTGTCCATATCAACTCCACTCGGGTGGATCTGAGCTTGGCTACTGGTTTGACTTCCTGGATACAGACGGCTATGGATCATCTTAAGGAATGGGCGGGCATAGGCTCTTTGGCGATACTGATGATACTAGCCTCTCTGTTTTGCCTATGGTGCATCTACAAAATGAGAGCCACACAAAAGCGTAATGCAGCCATGATTATACAAGCCCTTGTCGCCATTGAGGCGGGCCAGTCCCCTCAGGCATGGCTCGCTGCCGTGAAGTAAATCTTCACTAAGCATAGTCCCTGCCCACTGAGGTATTCGTTCCACGGATATTAGGGTCTGGCAAGTCAGTGACGGAGTTGACGGGTAAGTCTCGGCCACCTAAGACAGGGCAGTCCCGAGTGGGGAGGCTGACCCAGAGATGGGTAAGAGTTTGAGCACCGCCCTCCTACAGGCTCAGGCCCACCGTGAGATCCCCAGATAGAGGGATTACGAAGCCTTTCCAGGGACTTCTACCAACTTTAGAAAAAATAAAAAAGGGGGAACTGTAGAGAGCTGCGATGTGCCGCGCCCTAAAGATGGCGCCGGTTTCCGCCTTCCACCACCCCGACGGTGAGCGCTCTCGGTGATAAACAAGTTCATATTTGGCAAAGACCGCTGATCTGGCTTGCTTCCGCATACGTGGGCCTCTAAGATAGCACCACTTGGCTTTACTTGACTGGCTGTTCATTTAGTATTTAGCCTGTGGGTTGGGTCTGCCCGGGCATTCGGATTTCAGAAGACTGTTTTCAAGGGACCTGAATAAACTGCTGGAGAAGAGCTTTTGTGAGTTGCGTCATCCTTGCTGGTCGAGGGGGACGCGACAAAAAGTATTCTATAAATTCAGTGCAATCCTCATCAAAATTTTAGTGCAATTCTTCAAAGAAATTGAAAAATTTATGCTAAATTCTATGAAAATAAAAATAAGTTAGGATAGTCAAAACAATCCTGAACAACAAAAGGACAGTTAGATATATGATCATCCCATGTTTCAAATTATGTTACACAGCTATAGTAATAAAAAAAAACCCAGCATGGAAATGGAATAAAATGAACTCATTGATCTATGGAACAGAATTGAGAATGCTTATATAAGCCCAGATTTCAATAGACCCTCATAATTTATAAAGAGGTCAACAAAATACTTTAGAGAAAGGAGACCATCTTTAGTACATGATGCTGCTCACACAGGGTATCTACATGTACAAAAATGAAACTAGATCCTTATCTTTCACTCTACAGAAAACTCACCTCCAAATGGATCAAAGACCTCAACATAAGACATGCTGCCCTAAATCTCATTAAGGAGAAAATATGGTATAAACTTTAACTCACTGGCACAGTGAAGGACTTTCTGAAGGATTCCAATACTGCAAGCATTAAGATGATAATTAATAAATGATACCTCATTGTCTTGACTAAGGTTCCTATTGCTGCAATGAAACACCATTACCAAAAAGCAAGTTGGGGGAAAAGGGGTTTTACTTGACTTACATTTCCATATTGCTATTTATCATGAAAGGAAGCCAGGACAGGAACTCAAAGAGGCCAGGAAACTGGAAGCAGAAGCTGATGCAGAAGCCATGGAGGAGTGCTGATTACTGGCTTGCTCCTCATGACTTGCTCACCCTGCTTTCATGTAGAGCCCAAGACCACCAGCCCAGGGATGATACCACCCACAATGGGTTTGCCCTCCTCCATCAGTAACTAATTAAGAAAACACCTTACAGCCAGATCTTTTGGAGCCATTTTCTTAATTAAGTTTCCCTCCATTCAGAGGGAATGTTTGTGTGTCATGTTTACATAAGACTAGCCAGAATACTCATGAAGTGTGCATGAACTTATAAAAGGCTTTTAATAGCAAAGGGCATCATAATTCAGTGAAGAGGTGGCCTACAGAACGGGGAAAAGACTTAACAGGCTATGAAGATGACTGAGGATTAATATTTGTAACATACAAAGTAATAAAAAAAAATCAAGAAAACAAATATCCCAATTTAAAAAATTGAGCATGAAACTAAACAAAAAGCTAGAAATAGAAGTATACATTATCCAGCTATGCCACTCTTGGGCATATGCTCAAAAAACACTGTATCCTAAAATAAAGATATCTGACCATCCAGGTTCATTGCTGCTCTAGCCACAATTTCCAGGAAAAGAAAAAGTCTATATGTCCATGGAGGAATGACTAGGTAATGAAAATGTAGTATATTTACATAGAGAAATATTATTCTACTGTTAAAAATAAATAAACTACAAGATTCACAGGTAAATAGATGGAGCTGGAAACAATCATTTTGCGTGATGTAATCCAGATTCAGAAAGAGAAATGTAACAAATTGTCTCATCTTTATGGATGTTAGTTTTAAATCTTCAGACATGTGTGTTTCATTTGAAGTACTCATAGAAGTCAGGAAATTAGTAAGGAGTTGCAGTAAAGGAGCTTTAAAGTAGGGGAAGATGGAACACTGTGCTATAAGGAGATAAAGGGCAATAATAGAACAAAATGATTAAATGGAATAGGAGATAGAAGCAGGGTAGAGTGGGGAATTAGTAATATGGGGAGGGATATCTAACACTAAGAGCCTTCTGAAAAAGCCATATATACATGTATTACTGTAGAAGCTTCCTTACACACACACACACACACACACACACACACACACACACACACACACACAGAGAGAGAGAGAGAGAGAGAGAGAGAGAGAGAGAGAGAGAGAGAGAAAGTTAAAATGGCATTACCTGTAATGGTGAGACAGTGCCCCTAGTATACCATGACCTAACAAAATAAACAATGCCAGGAATGGGTTATGTCTTCTGGAGTTGTTGGCCAGTAAGATCCTATAGAGCCTCCAAACATTATAAGCTATTGTGAATGTTTTTGATTATCCTCCAGAACTTTACGGTAAGTCCCTTACCATAGGGACTTGAAGACATAACATGCTTGAACCATAAAATATCAAGAATTCAAGCTGGTACTGATCTGGAAGCTTCATCCCTACAGGCTAGATTTCATAGACTCAGAAAGTCCTGTGTAAGCTATTGAAGGAGAAAAGTAATTATCAATCTTACCAACTGGGAAAACTTTGAGGTACAATAATTACTGTCTTTTAAGGGCATGCCACTGGCACAATTGTGGGAAAAAACATAGGAATAACCAACAGATCGTCATCATCATCATTGCCATCATCATCACCATCATTATTACTATTATCATTAATTATTATTGGATTTAAGTCTTTCCCATATATGGCACCATTATTAGCCCAACATCATCCTGTGTGGCTAAATAGGTCATAGGCGTTAGAAAAGAACATATTACTATTATTCTGGAAACTAACTCCTAATGACTTATCAATATACTTACAGGTTAGTATGCCAACACAAATCAAGAAGCTTCTAATTGACCAAGATGCAAAGAATAAGAGATTGTGAAATGATCAACCCTAAATGAGATGACCTCCATCACACACCTTCTTTCTGAGGTTCACTGCAGACAGAAAGATGGTAAAAATAGTATCAGTAAGTGACAATAAGGAAAGAGTGTCTTCCAGTCACAGTAAGGCAGCTACAATGGACTCAAAGAACTTATGACAGCATGCAGAAGACCCATACAAGCTCAAGCTAGACAAAATCCCTGCATGCAGACGGGTGGTACATACAAAGCTTCGTGCCATATTTTGTCTCTCCATGGTGGCTGCTGGCCCACAAGCACCTAGGCAACAGCAGCCTTCGTAGCCACTCAGGGCCCACCAGCACTTCCTATTATGGATCAGAACCAAGAGCCTCTGAGGTATGGCTGAGGTGCCCTGGAAGGAAGATGCTGCTGAGGACCCAAAAGAAGCTGGGTTAAAAGAGGAATATTGGTAGCCATAATTGCTTTGTGACTAGTCACTGTGTCCATGCAGGTAAGGCCAGTGCTTTTTCATCTAGTGGCTTGATGATAACCTTCCACACCTGTTTATACTAATTACTCCTTCTGTTTTGGGGATATGGCTCTAACACTTGGAGTCCTAACTCCTAATGGCCTTCTTTCAACTGTTTGGGGCAGGTTACACACTTCTGATTTAGACAGGACAACTGGGAATTAGTTGAGGTGTACCTCCTGGGTGTTTGGAGTCATATAATGACAGCATTGATGTGCCCAAATACACTGGCACAACCTAGAAAAGCAAAAGACTTATGGTCAGATTGTTCCTGCAGTTAACACTGCAAAAATTATCTTTGACCAGCTACAGAGCTGGTCATCCCTTAAACTTGCTAGAACATTCCTTTTGGTTTTGTTAGACATAGAAGCTGTTATAGTCTTCTTTCTTGTCTTTTGCAATCTAGTGTTGGGCACTGCAGTAAAGTGCCCCTGAACTAAGCTTGAAGCTCCATACTGAACATCTAAGAAATAAGAGGTGAAAGATTTGAGGAGTGAGTGAAATCCCTGAGTGAGTGTGCCCTTGACATGGGCACAGCCTTGTCAATGACCCCAGCCTCAAATCTATGGGAAGATTGCAAAGACTTTCCACTAAGGTGAGGCTCAAAAAATGGCAAAGCCTTCCTCAGGGTTCCTAGTATGAATTCTGATAGCATGCTCAGAAAATGCCTACCATAGATTTCTTCCCTGAGATATTATGGCTGGAAGACTGATCCCCTAGAGAAACTGTTCCTATCTAGATTAGCTAAACCTGTCTCCATGATCCAACTACATACCATAAACCCTACTTCCTTGTTTAGCTGTATGTAATAGCCTCACCCCCTTGTTCACTATATGCAATAACTTTGACTCTCTGTTCTGTCCAACTCTATCTAATAAACATACTGAGCATCAGGGGTGCTGAGCCTTCTCCATCAGAGAGCCCAGTCTGTTGACCCCAGCTGTTTCTGTATATCTGTCTGTGTTTGCCATTTCTTCATTCCCTCGTCACCCAAGTCAGGTCCAAATTCCCAAGGCCAGGCAAGGATGCACATAACTGTGATCTAGTATGAGAGTTTGCTGGGCCACTGAGTTAATACATAAAATAATAACGGCAAGAAAACTACCCTTCACATCCTCATCTTCTTTGTGGGGAAGCAGTTCTGCCCATCTCCTAGATATATGCAGAAAATCCTCCCTTCCCCACAACTGACTATCAGTCTTACTAGAAGTGAAAAAAATTGAGATTATCATCTTTGTACTTTTAGAACATTGCTTTACATCTTCCCCACCTAGCAGCCTCTGGCCTCAGAAAACATAGAAAAATATAATGTCACGGTGCTCTGTGATAAGGCAGTCAGTCATGTCAATTATTCTCTGTGAACACAGATAGAAACCTGGTCTATGTTCAATACATCCATATTATGAGAATCCTCAAGATATTGAGCGAACATTGGTAGAAGGACCATTTCACTCAATTCAACAAAGCAACAATGGACAGAATTCCTACAGAGCTTTGAGAAGTAGCTGGAACACTACAGGTCTTTCCTCTTGTGGAGGTAAGAAAGGATCTTGAGCAAAACCACAGAATTCGGCAGGGAAGATAGGTACCTCACAGAACCTGAGAGCTATCCAACTGTTGGATAAAGTCCGCCATACTTATGGCATATAAAGAGGAAAAAAGAGAGAGGTAAAAGTGATGAAAAGTAAAGGAAAGTTCCTACTAAGAAAGCGTCTGAAGGGAATATTCTATAGAAACCAGAAGAACATACAGGGAAACATTTTCAATGCCTGGCTTTAATGGAGAAGCCATTTGACTTGCATACCGTCATATTTGAAGAGTTCCTTTCTCATGTCTTCGCCTTGAGGTAGGAGTTTCTCTGTTTTCTCTTTCTGTGGACTTTGTTTTCCTTATGACCTTATGCTCTGTGAAATATGTTTTTGAGTATCTGATGAGAAGACAGTACTGGTATGTCATTATATGGGATGTGATTTACAAATTATAGGGAAAAAATGTTGTGTAAGAAAGTATTGCCTGAAAAGCAAACTTACACAAGGAAAAATTTTTAACTTAATATTGTTAGTAAAAAAGAGAATAGCATCAAAGATAATTAGACATGATATGATATATCAAACATAATGATGATATCAAACATAAATGCCCTTCAAATTTAAAAAGGGGGCAAATCTTTGAAAAAACTTGGCAAATTAGGAAATATAATGGTAGAGATCAAATCTCATTGCTGTGTTTGTCCCCCCCTGGGGAGACTGTGAATGGCTGGAACACAAACGTTAGTCACACAGAGAAACACATCACACTGCTAGCATAAGTGTGTCAACATCACAAAACATTGTCACAAATTGTTAGAGACCAAAGAGGTATAAAAACTTATTGCATTGAATCCCAGAAATTGAACAGAACAGTATTGTAATAATGAATGAAATTTAAATAAAATCTACAGAAATACTCTGCTAATATTTATTATTTTTTAAATTTTTGAGAAAGCTGCTTTAAGGCATCAAAAGATGAATATGGCCCTGTATTTACATCTAAAATGACTCCAAATAATTGTTTTAAGAATAACTGATTTGATTATTTGGTTTCTTGGTGTTTAATTTCTTGAGTTCTTTATAAATTTTGGATATTAGCCCTTTGTCGGATATGGGGTTGGTAAAGATCTTTTCCCACTTGTAGGATGCACATGGCATATATTCACTTATAAATGGATTTTAGCAATATAGTGCAGGATAACTATCCTATAACCAACAGACCGAAAGGAACAGGAACATGGACTTTGTTACCTGTTAGTGGGACACGTTGTCCTAGTGGAGCAGCCATATAGGTCCCCAGCGCAAGAGGAAGCTCTTAGACCTCATATGGCTGCTGAACTGAGGGGTCTGATATGTAGGGGCACCCCACACCAGAGGAGTAGGATAGTTGGAGAAGGTGGAGAAAGTGGGAGGGTGGGACCAGGAGGGGTGGAGGGAGGGGACTGTGATGGAGATGTAACTTGAAGTAATAAATAAACATAAAGAAAAAAAGACCCCCCCAAAAGAAAAGAACAACTGAGCAGCCAAATCAAAGGATTTGATCACAATTGCTAAAATATTATCTGTAAACATTTAAGTAAATTTTTATATATATTTAATTTACTTTTATTATGTAAGAATTATTTTCCACACAAAGAGGTGAGAACATCAGTCTTATAGAATTTAAGTGACTTCTTCAATGTTTAATACCGATATGTGGAGAAAGTCAATTTTAACACTACTCTTAGCCCACACACTAAATTTTCACTGTAGTAGATGAAGTAAAATTTCAAATGGTTTATAGGCAGAAGATATTCAAGAAACACTATTATTTTTCTGCATTCTTAGTTTGATTTATAAAGGCAAAGATAAATTATTGTAAGCATCCAGGAAAAATAAAAGCATAGTTAACTGTGAAGAACATCTACCAAAAGATCAAAAACAGCCATTAAATAAACGGATATGCTGGCCTATCAATTGTTGCTAGAAAATTTTAATGAGCCTTTTTAAGTCTTTTAAACTTAAAGCAGATTTTTTTTAAATAAAATATAATGTCAATAATATAGTCTTTAGCACCAACTAAGTACTCTGATTTCCTTTAAGATCATATAATTCTTTCACTTGAGGAAAGCAATGATATCTGTACAAGGAACACATACATAAAATCTTGAATTTTTAGAATATACATTTCTTTGTATTGTACATGAGACATACAAACATTAAATGATAAAATTAAAGAAAGCTTATGGATCCTGAAGAGAATTAGGAGAACAAACACAGGATGTTAGAAAACTAAAATGGGGAAAGACAAGGTGTTGAATTGTGTATTTAGTTCTGTTAAAATTCTATTAAAGTTCTAGTTGAAAATAAACTTACTACTTTTGTTTTGTTTTGTTTTGTTTTCAAGACAGGGTTTCTCTGGGTATCCTTAGCTGTCCCAGACTCACTTTGTAGACCAGGCTGGCCTTGAGCTCACAGAGATCCACCTGCCTCTGCCTCCCTAGTGCTGGGATTAAAGGCTTGTGCCACCACGCCCAGCAACTTATGACATTTTAATTATAGTTAAGAATAAAGTACTAGAAATAGTGCTAAATGTAAGAAGATGCTCAGTATTTTTTAACTCTTAAGAATGAAGGTAAAACAATCTTTCTAAAAGAAAAAAATGAACAGAATCAGAGAGATGACTCAGTGGCCAGGCAGCTGCCACCAAGCCTGACTAGGTGAGTTTCATCCCTGGAAACCACGTGATGGAAAGAGAGGGCTGACTCCTGCAAACTGTACTGTGACCACCGCCTGTACACTGTAGCATATGCACAAACACATACAGACACACTCACACAAGCACACATGCATACACACACACACAAAAAGAAAGTAAATAAATATAAAAATTTTAAGAGAAAGAATGAATAATAAAGTGGTAAAATGTTTTCTAAAATAATCAAATAAATTCAAGTATTAAAAAATTAAACAAAATGTAGAAATACAAATAAACAAAATACAATTGAGACATGGCAAGTAATGAATGCAGCATGTGTTTGTATGATGTATATCAAAATACAAGTTATGAAAACAGGAAATCTTTTCTGATTCTGAAAATAAGACCATCTTAGTTGAATACTTTGATTAATGTGAAAAGAGTATATTGAACATAGAATGATACAATTAAAAATTAAAATAAGAGACCTATTACCAAAGGAAATTATTAACAGGTTTATCTAAAATTTATTCTTAAAAGTAGTACAGTCAGGGGCTAGTGATGTAGGCCAGCATTATAGTGCTTGACAAATGTGCTCAAGACCAAGAATTCAATCACAGCAACTGGAAAAGAAAAAGAAAAAAATTTCCTTGAACATTACATGGATTTTTTTCATCAAACAGATCATCCTTTTCCTTCCTACATTATGGAAATTGCTCAGGGTTGGTTTGGGACTTTTGTTTGGTAGGTTGGGCTCCTTTTATGAGCTCAAAAAGCCTAAGACTAGAACTAAAAACAAAGAGCACAAAACTAAGCTCACTTACTAATTAAGTTACAAACTAAAATTGTTACTACAAAGGATTTAGCTCCCATGACTAAATCAGAATTCTGGGGATTACTCCAAGAATTGGGGCATAGGATTGAGAATTCTCAAATATTCATAATGTAGTAATAAAGAAAAGATAAAGTATTTAACAATTTGATTGCTCAACTGTTTCAGTAATATTCACTATTCATTTGCCTTTTAATGGTTTTATTAAAAACAGAAAACTAGAAGCATATTTTTCCAATAGTTTTTTCATAATTCAGGAAACAGACAAAAAGAGGTAGATGATAAGAAAAGAGTAATTTTGTGATTGTTAAAAATAAATTATCTATATGGGTAAAATCCAGTTATAAGTGAATATATGCCATGTGCATCTTTCTGGGTCTGCATTAGCTCACTCAGGATGAGCTTTTCTAGATCCATCCTTTTGGCAGCAAACTACATGATTTTCTTGTTTCTGATGGCTGAGTAGTATTCTGTTGTGTAAATATACCACAATTTTTTTTAATCATTCATCAGTTGAGGGACATCTTGGTTGTTTCCAATTTCTAGCTATTACAAATTAAGCTACTTTGAACATAGTTGAGCAGATATCCTTGTGGTTTGGTGAGGAATCGTTTGGATGTATACCTGGGAGTGGTATGGTTGGGTCTTGAGGTAGAGCTAGTCCAAGTTTTCTAAGATATCACCAGACTGATTTCCATAGTGGTTGTACACATTTGCACTAACTATCCTACAACCAACAGACCGAAAGGAACAGGAACATAGACTTTGCTACCTGTTAATGGGACACTTTGCCCTAGTGGAGTGGCCATGTAAGCCCCAGTGCAAGAGGAAGCTCTTAGCCCTCATATGATTGCTGAATTGCAGGGAGCTGATATGTAGGGGCACCCCACACCAGAGGAAGAGGACAAGTGGGAGAAGGAGAAAAAAGTGCGAGGGTGGGACCAGAAGAGGTGGAGGGAGCAGACTGTGATAGAGATGTAACTTGAAGTAATAAATAAACATTTTTTAGAAAAGGAAAAAAAAGATGCAGCACAAGATAAATAAATAAATGAATGAATGAATGAATGAATGAATGAATAATCTAAACAGAAAACAGGTGAAATGCATTATTTATTTCTTGGGATTAATAAGGTCAACACAGGGATCAGATACAAGATACATATATATGCACAATTGTTTTTCAGTTGAAATATCAAGAGTAACAACACATTAGGAAAATTAAGAAAACCCTAATTTGAACTGTGAAGTTTCAACACAAAGAAAACATAAAATTTTTCTGAGAAATAAATTACTTATATAATCATACAAGATATTGAAAATATTCTAATCATATTTTCACAAACTAGGATAACATTATCCTGGTTTAGTCACATAATAAAACTGTAGGTAGCATAGATGTTGGAGAACTAGGGAAATATCTTATGATAGGTACCAAGCCATCTTACAACAGAGACATAAGGGTTACACCTAAGGCAGGCACCTAAAGTAGGCATCCAGGGATGACACCTAAGGCAGGTACCCAAGGCAAACTTCTAAGGAAGGCATCTAAGGTAGGCATCTTAGTAAGATACCTAAGACAGGCAGACTCCTAAGTAAGATATCTAAAGTAGACATGTAAGGCAGGTACTTAAGGCAGATGTCATAAGGCAGGAACCTAAGGCAAGCATCTAAGTCAAATATCTAAGACAGGCAGACACCTAAAGTAGGCACATAAGGCACTCAAGGAAGGTACTGAAGACAGGCACCTAAGACAGGAATCTAAAGAAAGCATCTAGTGCTCATTGTTGTAGGAAAAGCAACTTGCTCTCTGAAATTTAAGTCACATAATTGGCCACGGTACCATTTCTCCAGCTGGAAACTATAGCAACTAGCTAGGGGCGACATGAGATAACATGAGATTTTTTTTTTCTTGAGTTCTATTAATCACTTCAAAAGACTGTAGTTAGCTCTGAAGAGCTGTCTTTATTGGAAAGAATACCATATTAGCCCACTTTGATTTTGATCTAGATGCAGAGACTCAAACTTTTCTGAGATTCACGGTGTCCTTACTGACTCAGAGGTGAGCTAGTACGAGCATATCACAAAGGGGTACCATGGTGAACAGACAGTCTGAGCCCAAGCAGGGAGACAGCTAAGTAAAGAATTGATTCACTGTTTGCCTTCCCAAATATTTTACAACAGGAATGTCCAATGTTCCACTCTGAACATGTTGCTACAAAGTGTGCACTGTGAAGTTCTGCATCTCCTGTCCACCCTTCTAACTCCAAACCTTACCTTTGAAGAACCCAGAGTTTCAATAAGGAACTGCTGCCATGAAATGCTTTGTACAAGCAGTAGCAGTAGAAAACAAGAAAAGATGCTGTATTTGTCATACAGGTTAGCAAGAACCAGAGAAAACATCTCAGAAAAAAATCTTCATTAAAAATAGTAAGACATTGCCGGGCAGTGGTGGCGCACGCCTTTAATCCCAGCACTTGGGAGGCAGAGGCAGGCGGATCTTTGTGAGTTCGAGGCCAGCCTGGTTTACAAAGCAAGTCCAGGACAGCCAGAGATATTCAGAGAAACCCTGTCTCGAAAAACCAAAAAAAAAAAAAAAAAAAAAAAAGTAAGACAGGGGAAGAGATTTGAGTAGAAGAAATTAAGCCTTTCAGAAAATATACAGTTCATGAGGAAGCCTCACCTTTTGTGTGGACCAAGAAAATTTTCTCAATTTCATAAAAAGCTTAGTGTGCACTAGGACAGAAGTCCATAGCTGAATTGCTTTCACTTACCGAAAATACTCTGAATTACAAAAATAAATTCAAATACAATTGGATTTTCCACACATTCCTCTGGCCTTCTCATTTTCACAGAATCAAGTTCACTTCCCTTTACTGCTAAGTTTGTTAGAAATAAAACTCCTGTGATATCCTGAAGTCGATCAGCATAACTACTTAAAATACTTCATCAGAATAGCTTGCTGTCCACAGCAAGTCCCACCTGTCTGAATTCCCTAATATATTCTGAAAACATATGGTCGATTTGGTATATGGGAAAACAAATAAGATTACAGCAGTGTTTGTCTGCCACTATTTACAGTGCTAAAAGGAGCCTGGTGATAGTTAAAAGTACTCAAGGGAAGTTATATATATTTTTAAAGATTTATTTTTTTTATGTATATAGATATTCTGTCTGCATGTACACCTGCATTCCAGAAGAGGACATCTGATCACATTATAGACGTTTGTGAGCCACCATATGGTTTCTGGGAATTGAAGTCAGGACCTTTGGAAGAGCAGCCAGTGCTCTTAACTGCTGAACCATCTCTCCAGCTGAGAAATTTATCTTTGAATGCAAGTGAGCATTTCACTCTGCCCTGCATCAAACAGTCCTGAAATGAACTAACTCATCTCCATCTGAGTCTATACTTCCTATGAAACTTTTTGACATAGTTTTTCAGTGTTCTGATTTCCATAGCTCCTTGCCTGATGTAAGGCAATGGTATCTACTGATAAAGACTAATAGATTTCTTAACCATTGAATTTCTCATTGCACATTAATAAATTTATATTCTGATAACCATTTCCTGTGAATTAATACCATTCACAAAAAAAACTTGAATGGCACTAAATAAAACAGCAAAATCAAGTTTCTGTCGCCACATCATGATTAAATAAATGTTCCTTTTAGTGGACCCAAGATGGCGGCAGCCCACACAGTCACATTTTGGATGTGGGGAAAACAGCTATAACACCACAGAGTAATAAGACGCTGAGCAATAATCTGAGTGATGCGAACCCACTAGGTTTCACCCAGAGACCCAGGGACCACTAAAAGTCCCTGGGCATGACTCTCCTCTCTCGGACACTCAGAAAAACACACCAGCAGAAACCACAGAAGCCACTGACTCCAGGAAGCAGGAGAATTGTCACCAGGAGAGGGACCAGGGTATGAGCCACTCAAATACACAGCGGCAGCTCTGAACCCCTGACAGGGTTACTCACCAGCCTCCTGGGCTCCCATATTCTATGAAGGCATTCCAATACCAAGGGGAAGATCTGCGGAGCCGCAAATGGATATATTCTCAGCAGAACCATGTGTGTCCCATGTTCTGAGATATGGGACCATAGCAGGACCACAGCGAGTGGTGGTCTGGCAAACATAAGTATATCTGGGCTTCCCCAGAGGGGTGCTTGACATACAGGCCCCTCTATTGGATTTGCAGTCACTGGGAAGAACACTGTAGCTAGACAGAGCAGCAAGATACACTTCCGGCAGGGACTACGCTGCCAGCACCAGTGCAGTGTCCCAGGACTTGGACGACAGCAGCCCCAATTGCCAGTATCCACAGGACACCTCCAGTACAGATGTAGGAGTGATGAGATAAGAGCGGGCAGAAAGGTGGGTGGCCAGGTTGGAAGGCTGCTTGGATCTCCACTGGGTCCAAGCCCTGGACGGGTTGTGGTGTTAATATCAGACTCCTTTGCTAGTGCTGGCTCCTCCAGTGGGAAACCAGATCTTCAACATATATAGTTCCACCCCTGGAGCAGTGAGGTCTTGGCCTGAGTGCACTGCTGAGTGACTCAGAATAAAGGGCTTAGTGTTTAGGGCCAAGAGACACAGAGGTGTCCTGGAGACCATCTAGACAGGCACAAGCCCATCTGGGCCTGCCCAGCAGTGACAACAAAGAACTCAGTACTGGAAATATAGACACTGAAGGATCAGAGTCACCAGACACGAACACTGAGCACCTCCCACCAAGAAACTGTACTCCCTCCCTATTGGATCCCTTCAGGTCTCCAGCTGGTGAACTCAACCCCCAAACTTGGGACCTCC
This sequence comes from Lophiomys imhausi, assembly GCA_907164525.1. Classification (NCBI taxonomy): domain Eukaryota; kingdom Metazoa; phylum Chordata; class Mammalia; order Rodentia; family Muridae; genus Lophiomys; species Lophiomys imhausi. Next base: position 2,691,867 of record CAJQZJ010033704.1, read on the forward strand.
AGAGTCCACAGCACCTGTTCTTAGACACCCAGGAGCATGCTGAATACCCAGACACTACATGCTGAATACCCAGATTACAACACAGAGAGCTCTGACTCGAGAGCAGTGAAACAATCCAGGGTCATTGCTCATTGCCTGGGGGACAGAAGCTGTACCAGATCACAGTGCTTCTGGCTATTAGATACACATTGATCTTGAGAACCCCTGAGAGAGAACCCCTTGGGAGGACCATGAACACAGTCTGACATGTAAGCTGCAGGGGAACTACAGCCCCAGCCAACAGTCTATGGCCTGAATATCTGCACTGTCATCTATACGAAGACCAGTTGGATACCAGGAATGTACAGGAACACATCCCACCACAATCCCTGACCTGAGCCCCAAATGGGATAGTACAGGAATGGGTGAGCTCTGGGAGACACACTGAGAACAAACCTTCACACAAGGCCCCATCCGGCCTGTGGAAAGCTACAGATCATCAAGCTATATGACTTCTACACGAAAGCACCCTTCTTGGCACCAAGCCCAGAAGGCACCAGGAAAAAACCAATAAGAACAACCAAATGGCTAACGGTCAGCAAAACAACAGATCCAACAAAAGTTAGGGAAATATGACTCGAACAAAATGCAGCTGTGTTAGTACCACAAGCACTGACCACTCCACCACAGCTGAAACACATGCAAATGATTACAAATCTATATTCTGGAAAGTGATAGAGTGCTTTCAAGAAGAATTTTTATCTCAGAAGGAATTCAAAGATTCCACACAATTTTACAAGCGAAAGCAATGGAGAATACCAGCAGAGATCTCCAAGCCAACGTGGCTCAACTTGAACAGGAAAGAGACAAAGCAACAAGAAAATTGGAGCAGGAAATGTATAAAATGAATAAAATGTTTCAAGACTTGAAATTGGAAGTAGAAGCAATGAAGAAAATACAAACAGAGTTAAAAGTGGAAAAGGAGAATCAAGGGAAGAAAACAGGAACTACACACATAAGTATCAAAAATAGGATACAAGAGATGGAAGACAGGATCTCAGGCATGGAAGATTCAATGGAAGGAATCAGTACAACAACCAAAGAAAATGAGAAATCTAAAAAAGTTCTAACCCATAACGTCCAAGAAATTAAGGACTCAGTGAAAAGATGGAACCTAAGAATTATAGGTATACAGGAAAGAGAAGATTCCCGACCCCAAGGTCTAGGAAACATCTCCAACAAAATCATAGAAGAAAACTTCCCAAACCTAAAGAGAGAGATGCCAATAAAACTCCAAGAGGCATACAAAACACCAAACAGATTAGATCAGAAAATAAATTCCTATTGCCACATAATAACTGAAACTCAAAATGTGCAGAAAGAGAATGAATATTAAAAGCTGTAAGAGAAAAAGGTCAAGTAACATATAATGGCAGGCCCATCAGAATTACACCTGACTTCTCCTCAGAAACTTTAAAACCTAGAGGGGCCTGGGAAGACATCCTAAAAGCCCCGAGAAAACATAGGTGCCCAGCCAGACTACTATACCCAGCAAAACTCTCTATCAACATAGATGGAGAAAACAAGATATTCCATGACAAAATCAAATTTAAAAAGTATCTACCCACAAATCCAGACCTACAAAAGTTTAGAAAGACAACTCAAACCCTGAGAAGATAACTACACTCAAGAAAACAGAGGAAATAAAAAACTCCAATGCAGCTAAACCAAAAGAAACACACAACCACCAGCTACACCAAAATAATAGGAAATAGGGGGATCCAAGATGGCGGCGGCCTGCACGGATGTATATTGACTTCGGGGTTAACAGTCACAAGGAAGCAAGTGTTGCAGGACACTGTACAAAGAGCACGACCCCTTCTAAATTTCACCTAGATACCCAGGGACCACAGAGGATCCCTGGGCAGGACGCTCCTTCCCACTCTCAGACACGCAAGGAAGCCGCTGGTCGGGGAATCGGGATCACCCATCCCCCCACCAGGAGAGACTCCCGGTAAGTTCCAACCTAATACCCAGCGGGCAGATTCAGACCCCACACAGAGATAATCCCCACCCTGCTGGGCACCCCCAAGTCTCGCACAGATGATCGAACTATCTAGCGAAAGGTTGCGACCCTTGGAAGTGAGCTCAGCTTGGCTGCAAAGTGCCTTCAGACTGCAAATCGCAGTCTGGGATGAAACTGGCCAGTTTACAAGCCACGGGAGCGGCAAGGCTATTGGAGCTGAATGGCAGATTTACCTGCTACAGGAACCAACCCTAGACAAACTGCAAGATATCTGAAACTGTCATATATTGGACTTTTGTACCAGTACTGGCCCTTCCAGTGGGGAACCAGAGCTTACTTGTACACAGCTCTGCCACCTGGAATAATTAGGTCTCCACCTGGGAGGCGGGCTGAATGACTCACCTTATAGGGGTGATGTAAGGCAACTCAAATCCTATACCAAAGCGCTCCCTTTGGACCCAAGTCCAGAAGACAGCAAAAAAATTCCACATGGCCAGAGGCCCCAGACAAAAAAAAAAAAAAAATAGAGCGAAATGTCTCCAACAAAAGAAAGCAACACTATTCCATCCAGCCCAAACCACCTCACCACAACTGAAACACATGAAAACGATGACAATTCTACATTATGGAAAGTGATAGAGTCCCTTCAAAAAGAACTTAAAACTATGAAGGAATTCAAAAAGCCACAATTTTACAAGTCAAAACAACGAATAACATCATTAAAGAGCTCTAAGTCAAGGTGCCTCAGCTTGAACAGGAAAAGGACAAAACAATGAAAGATTTCCAGGCAAAAAAACAAGCAAACTGGAGAAGGAAATGTACAAAACGAACAATACCATTCAAGACATGAAAATAGAAATAGAAACAATAAAGAAAACACAGTCAGAGTTAAAAGAGGAAATGGAGAATCAAGAGAAGAGAACAGGAACTACGGATGTGAGTATCAAAAATAGGATGCAAGAGATGGAAGACAGGATCTCAGGCATGGAAGATTCGATGGAAGAAATCAGCACAACATGCAAAGAAAATGAGAAAGCTAAAAAATCTCTCACCCACAACATCCAAGAAAACAAGGACTCAATGAAAAGACGGAACCTAAGAATTATAGGCATAGAGGAAAGAGAAGACTCCAGACTCCATGGTCCAGGCAATATCTTCAACAAAATCATAGAAGAAAACTTTCCAAACCTAAAGAAAGAGAAGCCAGTAAAAATCCAAGAGGCTTACAGAACACTGAACAGATTAGATCAGAAAAGAAACACCTCTCGCCACATAATAATATAAATTCCAAATGTAAAGAACAAAGAAAGGATATTAAAAGCTGTAAGAGAAAAAGGCCAAGTCACATACGATGGCAGACTCATCAGAATCACACCTGAATTCTCCTCAGAAACTTTAAAAGCTAGAAGGGCCTGGACAGATGTCCCACAAGCCCTGAGAGAACATAGGTGCCCAGCCAGACTACTATACCCAGCAAAACTCTCTATCAACATAGATGGAGAAAACAAGATATTCCATGACAAAATCAAATTCAAAGAATATCTCCTCACAAACCCAGCCCTACAGAAGATCCTAGAAGGAAAATTCCAACACAGAGAAGATAACTACACCCAAGAAAACAGAGGAAATAGAAACCTCCACAGCAACTAAACAAAAAGAAACACAAGACAGCCAGGTATACCAAAATAATGGGAAATAACAACCCCTGGTCACTAATATCCATCAACATCAATGGACACAACTCACCAATAAAAAGACATAGACTTACAGACTGGATCCGTAAACAAGACCCATCTTTTTGCTGTATACAAGAAACACATCTCACTATTGAAGATAAACACTATCTCAGAGTAAAGGGCTGGGAAAAGGTTTTCCAAGCAAATGGACCCAGGAAACAAGCTGGAGTAGCCACCCTAATATCAAACAAAATAGACTTCCAATTGAAGTTAATAAAAAAGACAGAGAAGGGCATTACATACTCATTAAAGGAAATATACACCAAGAGGTCATCTCAATATTGAAAATCTGCGCCCGATACAAAGGCACCTACATTTATAAAAGAAACGCTTCTAAAACTTAAATCACACATCGATCCAAACACTTTAATAGTGGGAAACTTCAACACCCCACTCACAACTATGGACAGATCATCAAGACAGAAGCCAAACAGAGAAATAATGAGTCTAACAGATATAGTGAACCAAATGGACCTAACAGATATCTACAGAACGTTTCACCCAAACTCAAAAGAATACACCTTCTTCTCAGCACCTCACAGAATCTTCTCCAAAATTTACCATATAGTTGGACACAAAGATAGCCTCAACAGATACAAGAAAATTGAAATAACCCCTTGTATCTTATCAGACCACCATGGAATAAAGCTGGACTTCAAGAGCAAAAGAATCAACAGAAAGTCTACACTCACATGGAAATTGAACAACTCTTTATGAGAGGACCACTGGGTCAGTGAAGAAATAAAGAAGGAAATCAAAGACTTCTTAAAATCCAACGAAAATGAAGACACAACATACCCAAACCTATGGGACACAATGAAAGCTGTGCTGCGAGGAAAGTTCATAGCACTAAGTGCCTTCATAAAGAAAATCGTGACAGCTCATATTAGCAAATTAACAGCTAAACTGGGTGAATTGGAAAAAACAGAAGCAAACACTCCCAAGAGGAGCAGAAGGCAGGAGATCATCAAACTTAGGGCTGAAATCAACAACTTAGAAACAAAAAGAACTATACAAAGAATCAATGAAACCAAGAGTTGGTTCTTCGAGAAAAATCAACAAAATAGACAGACCTTTAGCCAAATTAACTAAAAGACAGAGGGAGAAAACACAAATCAACAAAATCAGAAATGAAAAGGGAGAAATAACAACAGACATTGAGGAAATCCAGAGAATATTTGGATCCTACTTTAAAAATCTATACTCCACCAAATTTAAAAACTTAAGTGAAATGGACAATATTCTTGATAGATTCCACCTACCTAAGTTAAATCAAGATCAGAAAAACAAATTAAACAGTCCTATAACCCCTAAGGAAATAGAAACACTCATTAAAAATCTCCCAACCAAAAAAAGCCCAGGGCCAGATGGCTTTAGCACTGAATTCTACCGGACCTTCAAAGAAGAGCTAACACCAATACTTTTCAAACACTTTCACAATATAGAATCTGAAAGAACATTGCCAAACTCATTCTATGAGGCCACAATCACCCTGATTCCTAAACCACACAAAGACCCAACAAAGAAAGAGAAATTCAGAACAATCTCCCTCATGAACATAGATGCTAAAATACTTAATAAAATACTAGCAAACCGAATTCAAGAACACATCAAAAGTATCATGCACCATCATCAAGTAGGCTTCATCCCAGGAATGCAGGGATGGTTCAACATATGAAAGTCTATCAACATCATTCACCATATAAACAAGATGAAAGAAAAAAAACACATGATAATCTCGCTAGATGCAGAAAAAACTTTTGACAAAATCCAACACCCCTTCATGCTAAAAGTTCTGGAGAGAACAGGCATACAAAGACCGTACCTAGAAATAATAAAGGCAATATAGAGCAGGTCAATGGCCAACATCAAATTAAATGGAGAGAAACTTAAAGCATTTCCTCTAAACTCAGGGACAAGACAAGGATATCCACTTTCACCCTATCTCTTCAATATAGTACTTGAAGTTCTTGCTAGAGCAATAAGAAAACTAAAGGAGATCAAGGGGATAAACATCGGAAACAAAGAAGTCCCTATTTGCAGATGATACGATAGTATACATAAGCGACCCCAAAAATTCCACCAGAGAACTCTTACAGCTGATAAACACCTTCAGCAAAGTGGCTGGATACAAAATTCAAAAAAATCAGAAGCCCTTCTTTATACAAAAAACAAATGGATTGAGAAAGAAATAAGGGAAACAACCCCCTTCACAATAGCCACAAACAACATAAAATATCTAAGGGTAACTCTAACCAAGCAAGTAAAGCACCTGTACATCAAGAACTTCAAGCCCTTGAAGAAAGAAATGGAAGAGGGCTTTAGAAGATGGAAAGATCTCCCATGCTCATGGATAGGTAGGATCAACATAATAAAAATGGCCATCCTACCGAAAGCAATATATAGATTTAATGCAATTCCTATCAAAATACCAACACAATTTTTTTATAAACTTGGAAAGAGCTATTCTCAATTTCATATGGAACAACAAAAAGCCCAGAATAGCTAAATCAATCCTGTACAATAAAAAAAATCTGGAGGTATCACCATCCCAGATTTCAAGCTGTACTACAGAGCAATAGTTGTAAAAAAAAGCATGGTATTGGTATAGAAACAGACCAGTAGATCAATGGAATCGAATTGAAGATCCAGAAATAGACCCACACACTTATGGCCACCAAGTTTTTGACAAAGAAGCACAATGGAAGGACAGCATCTTCAACAAATGGTGCTGTCCCAACTGGATGTCCACTTGTAAAAGAGTGAAATTAGACCCATACTTATCACCTTGTACAAAACTTAAGTCCAAGTGGATCAAAGACCTTAACATAAGGCCTGACACACTAAATCTACTAGAAGAAAAAGTGGGAGAAACCCTCGAACTACTTGGCACAGGCGACAATTTCCTGAACAGAACACCAACAGCTCAGGACTTGAGATCAACAATCAATAAATGGGACCTCATGAAACTGAAAAGCTTCTGTAAGGCAAAAGACACTGTCATTTGAACAAAACGGCAGCCTACAGACTGGGAGAAAATCTTCACCAACCCCACATCTGACAGAGGGCTAATATCCAAAATCTACAAAGAACTCAAGAAATTAAATGCCAAGAAACCAAATAATCCAATCAAAAAATGGGGGACAGAGCTAAATAGAGAATTCACAATGGAGGAATCCCTAATGACTGAGAGACACTTGAAGAAATGTTCAACATCCTTAATCATCAGAGAAATGCAACTCAAGACAACTCTGAGATTCCATCTCATACCTGTCAGAATGACTAGGATCAAAAGCTCAAATGACAGCACATCCTGGCGAGGGTGTGGAGAAAGGGGTACCCTACTCCATTGCTGGTGGGAATGCAGGCTTGTGCAACCACTATGGAGGTCAGTCTGGAGATATCTTAGAAAACTTGGAATAGCTTTGCCTCAAGACCCATCCATACCACTTCTGGGTATACACCCAAATGCCTCTTCACGGAATCATAAGGAAGTTTCCTCATCTATGTTTATAGCAGCCTTATTTGTAATAGCTAGAAACTGGAAACAACCCAGATGTCCCTCAACTGAAGAATGGGTTAGAAAACTGTGGTACATCTACACAATGGAATACTATTCAGCTATCAGGAACAATGAAATTATGCAATTTGCAGCCAAATGGATGGAACTAGAAAAGCTCATCCTGAGTGAGCTAACCCAGACTCAGAAGGACGCATATGGCATCTATTCACTTATATTAGGATTTTAGCTATATAGTAGAATGTATCAATACTACAACTAACACACCAAAGGGAACTTGGACATGGACTTCTTATTTTTAATTTTTAATTTTTATTTATTTTTATATATTTTTTGTATTTTTTTCTATTTTTTAGTCTTTTTTATCTATTTGTCTGCTTATTGGTTTGCTTGTTTAGTAGTTCTCTCTCCCAGGCAATGAGACACTTTTCACTGATGGTACTGCTTTGTAGACCCCCAATGAATGAGGAGGCTCTTGGCCCTCATACGACCTCTCAACTGAGATGAGGGACTGTTATATAAGGACAACCCACCCCAGAGAAATAGGATGGAAGGGTTAGGAGGTAAAGAAAAAAAAATAAAATGTGATGTTTCGGCCTTTTACTACTAGTTGTCATAAACTGTTTAGGATTTTTAAGAAATGCAAACTAATGGTTATACAAGCTGGTCATTATGTTAGGTACTATGACAGCCTATTATAGTTATTTTCTAAGCTAATCAGAAATAAAGCTGCTAAGAGACAAGCAACATCTGCTTACCCTAATATAAGAGATAGATAGGGCCTCCTCAAAAACCTCAAGAGATCTGCAGAATATGGCATTCTAAGATGTTTTCGTAACTTTAGATTTTTTTTATATCAAGACATATCAACTCCTGACAGCACCCCCTATTCTCCTCCAAGTAGAAGATTAGCATCGAAGAATCTCCAGTGGGAGATGATTTAATTAGTCGCAAGCCTATCTCTTGGTAGGAAAAGCCCCTTGCTCCAACTGTAGACAGAATGCTGTCCAAAAAGGACAAAACCTGGAAGCAGGTAAGTCAACAGCCTAGCTCTGCCAAGACAGGGCAGGCAAGTCCTTCATAACCCCTGCTCTATAATCAATGTCTGTTAGAGAAACTGGGCCAAATGACTAAACATCGATGCGGTAATATATGGAGAGAAAATGGAAACTGTCCAGGCAGCCACTGGTATGTCATTTCTTAGTTTGGGAAGCTGCAGGCCCTGTACTTCCTATAAAATCAGATATATTTATCCCTCTCAGGTCTCTGAGGTGGTTGAAGAACAGATAGCTAGAGTCTCATAATTAAATTTTGAGTTGTTTAGGAGTCGAGAGTGTTATAGATCTAAGAAGATACTTTTAAAATTGTGTTGCAAGTTAGTATGAATGTTGAGCCAGATATAGAACTTTAAACTCATGGAGATGGTTATATAGTAGAATGTTAAAGTCAGGTAACAAATACATATGGACTGTTTATTGGGAATGTTTGCTAAGCCATATAACCCTCATAACTGTGGCCTAATTACCTCTGTTGTTTTGTATTGTATTTATTATTATAAGAGAAAGAGCCATTTGTTGGACTGAAAGGGAAAACTGTAGGGGGAAATAAGGTATACCTTAAACTTAAAAGAAAAAAAAAAGGGGAAGAGGATGGGGGATGAGGGTGGGAGGGTGGGACTGGAGGGGGGAATTGGGAGGGGACTGCAATTGAGATGTATCTTGAAGAAATAAAAAATAAAGGAAAAAATGCAAAAAAAGAAAAAAATAGGAAATAACAACCTTTGGTAATTAATATACATCCACATCAATGGACTCAACTCCCCATTAAAAAGACACAGGATTAGAGAATATATCCATAAACAAGACCCATCATTTTCCTGCATACAAGAAACACATCGGACTAATGAAGATAGATAGATGCTACCTCAGAGTAAAGGGCTGAGAAAAGGTTTTCCAAGCAAATGGACCCAGGAAGCAAGATGGAGTAGCCATATTAATATCAAACAAAATAGATTTCCAACTGAAGTTAATCAAAAAAGATAGAGAAGGGTATTACATGCCTGTTAAAAGAAATATTCATCAAGAGAACATTTCAATATTGAATATCTATGCCCCAAATACAAGAGCACCTACATTTGTAAAAGAAACTCTTCTAAACTTAAATCACACATCAATCTCCACACATTAGTAGTGGGATATTTAACACCCCACTCACAACAATGGATAGGTCATCAAGACAGAAACCAAACAGAGAAATAACAAGTCTATCAGAGGTCATGCACCAAATGGACCTAACAGATATCTACAGAATGTTTCAACCAAACACAAAAGAACACACCTTCTTCTCAGCACCATAAGGAAACTTCAAAATCGACCATATAGTTGGACACAATCCAAGCCTCAACAGATACAAGAAAATTGAAATAACCCCTTGTAGCTTATCAGACCACCATGGAATAAAACTGGACTTCAACAACAGCAGAATAGCAGAAAGCCTAAACACACATGGAAACTGAAAAACTCTCTACTGGATGACTACTGGGTCATGGAAGAAATAAAGAAGAAAATCAAAGACTTTGTAAAATCCAATGACATACGAAGAAAGTTCATACCAATAAGTGCCTTCAAAAAGAAAATTGTACACCTCATTAGTGAATAAGCAGCAGAACTGGAAGAACTGGAAAAAAAAAAAAGAAGCAATCACTCCCAAAAGGAGCAGAAGGCTGGAAATCATCAAACTTAGGGCTCAAATCAACAACTTAGAAACAAAAAGAACAACACAAAGAATCAATGAAACTAAGAGTTTGTTCTTTGAGAAAATCAACAAAATAGACAAACTCTTAGCCAAATTAAATAAAGGCAAAGGGAAAAAAAACCCAAATCAACAAAATCAGAAATGAAAAAGGAGAAATAACAACAGACATTGAGGAAATCCAGAGAATCTTTAGGTCCTACTTTAAAAATCTGTACTCCACCAAATTTGAAACCCTAACCAAAATGGACAATTTTCTTGATAGATTTCACCTACCAAAGTTAAATCAAGATCATGTTAACAGATTAAATAGCCCTATAACCCCTAATTAAATAGAAATAGTCATTAAAATTCTCCCAACCAAAAAAAGCCCAGGCCCAGATGGTTTCAGCAGCACAGAATTCTACCAGACCTTCAAAGAAGGGCTAAAACCAATACTCTTCAAACCCTTCCACAAACTAGAATCAGAAGGAACACTGCCAAACTCATTCTATGAGGCTACAGTCACCCTGATTCCTAAACCACACAAAGACCTAACAAAGAAAGAGAACTTCAGACCAATTTCCCTCATGAACGTAGATGCAAAAATACTTGATAAAATATTGGCAAACCAAATCCAAGAACACATCAAAAGTATCATACGCCATGATGAAGAAGGCTTCATCCCAGGAATGCAGGGATGGTTCAACATATGAAAATGCATCAACGTAATTTAGCATATAAACAAGCTGAAAGAAAAAAAAACACATGATCACATTGCTAGATGCTAAAAAAGTATTTGACAAAATCCAACACCCTTTTCTGCTAAAAGTGCTGGAGAGAATGGGCATACAAGGACCACACCTAGAATTAATAAAGGTGATATACAGCAAACCAGTAGCCAACATCAAATTAAATGGAGAGAAACTTGAAGCATTTCCTCTAAACTCAGGGACAAGACAAGGATGCCCACTTTCGCCATATCTCTTCAACATAGTACTTGAAGTTCTTGCTAGAGCAATAAGACAGCTAACGCAGATTAAGGGGATACAAATTGGAAACAAAGAAATCAAATCATCCCTATTTGCAAACGATATGATAGTATACATAACGACCCCACAAATTCCACCAGAAAACTCTTACAGCTTATAAACACCTTCACCAAGGTGGCTGGATACACAATTAATTAAAAAAAAAATCAGAAGCCCTTCTTTATAGAACAAACAAATGGGCTGAGAAAGAAATAAGGGAAACAACCCCCTTCACAATAGCCACAAACAATATAAAATACCTGGGGGTAACTCTAACCAAGCAAGTTAAAGACTTGTATGACAAGAACTTCAAGTCCTTGAAGAAAGAAATTGAACAGGCCATCAGAAGATGTAGAGATCTCCCATGCTCATGGATAGATAGGATCAACATAATAAAAATGGCCATCGTACCAAAAGCAATATACAGATTCAATGCAATTCCTATCATACTACCAACACAATTGTTTATAGACCTGGAAAAAGCAATTCTCAACTTCATATAGAATAACAAAAAACCCAGAATAGCTAAATCAATCTTGTACAATAAAAAAACATCTGGAGGTATCACCATCCCAGATTTCAAACTGTACTATTTCTGCTGTTAGATTTGCAGTGCTCTAGGATACAAAGGAAAACATGTATGCAGAAAACAAGAAAAAGGCAAGAGAAAGATATGCGGAGAAAGAAAGAGATAAAAGATGGAAGTAAGCAGAAGAATTTTGAGAGCAAGTTGGTTATCCAGGAAATCTAAATTGCTAAGGTTGTTAAACTGTTTGCCAAGGCAGTGTCTCTATACTGATGGAGCTAGAGGGCCCAAGTGCAAAATGTATGCACCACAATGCCTGTAGCCCTATAAGTGCACAAAAACAGGGGACAGTGTGAGCATAAAGAGAAGCCACAAGACACAAATCCCCACCACCCAGTCTGAGGAATAGGAAAACACACGTCATTTATTTAGGGTTTCAATCTAAGAAAAGTAAAGATTTCAGCCACAATGTGTGGGAGAATGCAGAGTACTTGATCAAGGGAAGAAACATGTGTCATAGGAAATACCCCATGGTCTCGAGAGTATTTCTGTGTGTGGGGAAAAATACAAGGACAGAGCTGTGTGCATAAAGCTTGGGTAGCATTGGCTGGGGAGGCAGCCACAGGCTGAGAGCTATCAAAGAAGTCTTGAATTCTGCCCCTGCTGCTGCTGGTGCCAAGGGGTTGGTGACACATAACAGGAGCACTGGGTTGACTAAACCCTTCAGTACTGAGAGCCAGGTGTTTGGGGTCAGATCCCTCTAGTTCAAGCACACAGTTGAAACAGCTATAAAAGAAGCCTTCTTCTGCCCTGAAATAGCTATTGAGTCCCCACTTGTACAATGTTTATTTTTCTTTCCCTAGTCATCTGACAATTGTTTGGGTTGGGAAGTTGGCTGCAGGCCATCTTCCTTGTCAAAGCTCTGCTCAAAGCAAGCATTACATTGTAAATCTTCCTGGGTGGGCACTAGACTGTTGCCTGCCCAGAACAGGCATCCCACCCAGGCCATGCTCACATTCTGAGTCAGGGAAGGTACCAACTAGGAAAAAAAAATGCCAGGTTTAGAAAAGAAACTTACAGCCAGGTCATTCTGGGTCAAATAGGAGATAAACTTTAGGAAAAGTCCTGTACGTAGATAAAGTGGTCTCCCTGATGTGTTCAGAAAGCAGTGCCAGAGACTCTTGACTCTGAAATCCATGGTGATGTGTGTTTGGTAAAGGGCATCCTTCTGGGCATAGGGTGGACCACCGTGCATCTGTTGGTTGCCTTAAACACACTAATATATCTTCTCTACCTTGGAAATAAGTGTTCAGTGTGAATTTGAAATTCCAGTACACTCTACTGCATACAATGAGCTCCTTCTACCTCCCCCAGGCCCCACTGCACTAATATACACACTTACTTCTAGAATGTTTTCACAGAGTCCCATGATTGACTTGCCATTGTTCTGGGTTCTAGTAAAGGTTTATGACATTTGCTCAGTGGATCTGGGGAACCATGAACTTTGTACACTTTCAAAGAGAGGTCAACAGGGACTTCCATCATGAGGAAAGGTCTTCTGTGAGCCTCCTCAGTTTATTCTGAAGCTAAAAGGCTCAAATTGCTGCAAGCCTCTTGCGGGGCAACTTGTAGACTTTGCCCTAATGGTATTAAGCAACTCTATTATGTTTCTGCTTAAGTAAACCCACTGTCCTCCCTTATTAAAAAGACAGAATTAAAAAGACATGAATTTTCCCTAAATCTGAAGTGTATATTTGTCAGCTCCTTCTTCATTAATCTCCAACCTTTATCCAATACCTCTGAAATCACTACTAATAAGGTAATGGTTATAAAACTCTTAATTAGTAGATAACTCATTTAGTAATTGAGTTTAGATATAAATTTACACATCTAAAGAACTAAGAAATATGCCCTGAATCTGTCTCATAATTCCAATAGATTTTACACAAATACACACACACACACAGCAAAATAGAGAGGGGGGGACCATACTACAATGAATGAAAGCTAGGGAAATAACAGCCACTATCTTGGCTGAGACTCAAAATCTAAGCCTGAAGGGCTGGCAGTACAGCTGTATGGGTCGAGCACTGTGCGGCTTTGCAGGGCACTATTAATCCCGTAGTTTTCAGGGATTTATTTATTCATAATGACAGTTTCTTCTGGTAGATGGCAGTAAAGTGTCATGAGGAAGGCACACATTCCCTCCACCACCACCGCCCCTACCCTAAGACATAGTGTGTGCTGAGGGCATCCCTTGTATAAGACAGGAAAGAAACAAGAGTACCTATCTTCAATTAGCGATTAGCACGTTGTCAAAGTTGATGGCCATAAGCTCAGGAAGAAAATTTCAACCGCACTTAAAAAATGCAAATCACAATATCAAGGAGCTATCATTTTTATTTATCATCTGGTGAAGAGGTAAATGGCTGTTAATTCTTTAATGTTGCAGAGAGTTTCAGAAAACAGGAACTCTCATAAAGGGTGGCTGGAACGTAAATTAAAATAACCTTTTCATAAGGTACTTCACCGATTGCACATCATAATTAGAGGAGTACATGATCTTTGACCTGTCATTTAGACTTGGAGACCTACAAGAAATGTTTGCACTGGTTTGCTTGTACACACACATATTAAATATATAGCAAGATGTTTCTTGTGGTAGCCTTTAGTAGTGGAAAAGGGTTGCAAACTCCCACATAGCATGTTTCCCAAAGACTGGCTGAATCGACTTTGACATATCCGTACCATAGCACATATGCACATTAAAAATTAGAGAATGAAGCTGATCTATAAGCATGCTAAAAGGAAAGATTTAAAAGAAATATTTATGCAGAAATTTTGAAAGCATCGCAAAGGTGTGTGTGAGTGTGTGTGTGTTCTGTTTAGTTTAAAAAAGAAAAGAAGGAAGAAAGGACAGAGGGTAGAGAGAAGGAGGAGAGGGGTGGGGTGAGAAGATATGGAGTTTTATGTGTACCCAAAACACTTAAAAGGAAACAGCTGCTTCAAGAAACTGTTGCTGACATGTGGGACAAAGAGCCTATTCTTACTCTCTAGGCTTCATATTTTCTTATTTAGATCTTTCACTACACAATTCAGTTATTTTCCTGGTCTGTGCTACATTCTTCCTTTGGCTATTGGTGCCCTATATTCTCTCTCCCTCCCCCCACCGTGTGTGTGTGTGTGTGTGTGTGTGTGTGTGTGTGTGTGTGTGTGTGTACATCAATATCAAAGAACCCATCCATGTCCAGCTTGGAAATCCAGTAAACTTACAGGAGTTACTTACAAGAACATGGGTGACTCAAAGCAAGATGAGTCTGCTTTCATCTCCTAGATATTTGAGCACTCTCCATAGTTATGAAGAGCTAGGCTGCCTGCTAGAGTGCTGGAATTTCAGATGAGGGTCAGGTGACTATCTCCTATTTTCTTCTAGAAGGAAATATTAGCAGCTCCACTGCCATTACCATAGACTATCACTGATTGTTTCATGTCCTTGTCATGAATGGAGTCCTAGGTATTCTATAGGACACCACCAATCTCTGCGTCATGATGGCAGATGGTCATGTGAGGCCTACAAGAAATAAATACATTATAGCAAACCTTATATACCATTATTGATCTAAGAAAACAATGAAAATTCCCATGAGTGAATTGGCTGAGTTCAGCTCACAAGCCTCCACACAGCTGGCAAGCAGTGGGTATTCATGAAAAGCCAAGCTGCACTTTCTATAAAGCTTCTGAAAATTCATCTTAGGTTATATGGGCTGCTACTTGTATCCTCACAGAAGACCCAGCAGTTGTGAGTTGTGATTCTATGATATTTTTCATATTATCCCTATTTTACTTAAGTTTCAGCTCTGCCAAAGTTGGTATTTGTCCTCAAGTTGTAAGCACACCCTTTCTTAAATAAGCACTCAGGTTTACATGCACAATAATTGGTAGAGATTGTTTACTTTGCTCACCCTTCATGTTGACAAGTGTCATGGGAGTCTGGAAATACTCCTTGCATCCACTGCCTTTTAATCGCTAAGGAATTTTTCACAGTTGATACTCTCTGGCTGCCCCAACATTGATCACATGATGCTATATTTTAATAATGGGCTTCCTGGAGCTGTACAGAAAGGAAGGACTTATGGAAATTTGGGGAAGGAAGGAGCCACTCACCCTGGCGTCTGGTTGAAGTTTCTCACTACAGAAGCATAAAATCCCAGCATAATTAGTAGTACATACTATGAAGGGTGAGACAAATAGTCCTTTTATATAGAGACTTCAAATAATCAATAAATATTCAAATATCTAATGAATAATTCTCATGGTCTTTCTCCTTTCGCTGCTATAAATCAGCAGTTTTCTAGAAAACTTACAAGAAACCCCATTTACACGAAAATATGCAACTTAACACTCTTGTGCAACCCTTATGATCCATGGCTTCATTTTATCAGAATATAATCCTACCAAAAGCAAATTTCTAGATCCATCTCATAGACTCATTTGTCAAAGAATGGGGGTGGTGAATTCTGAGCAAACTGCTGATATGTATCTAAATATCTACCGAAATCACAGTAAGAAAACAGTGGAGAAAAATCCTCCCTTGAGAAGCCACATTCAGCTGGGTGTGGTGGCACACGTCTTTAATATCAGCACTGGAGAGGTAGAGCCAGGCGGATCTCTGTGAGCTCAAGACCAGCCTGGTCTACAAAGTGAGTCCAGGACAGCCAGGGCTACATAGAGAAACCCTGTCTCAAAAATTCCTCACCAAACCACAAGGATTTTTCCTCATCTATGTTCATAGCAGCCTTATTTGTAATAGCTAGAAACTGCAAACAACCCAAATGTCCCTCAACAAAGGAATGGATTAAAAAAAAAAACTGTGGTACATCTACACAATGGAATACTACTCAGTCATCAGAAACAACAAAATCATGCAATTTGCAGCCAAATGGATGGAACTAGAGAAGCTCATCCTGAGTGAGCTAACCCAGATTCAGAAAGATGTGCATGGCATCTATTCACTTATAATCACATTTTAGCCATATAGTACAGGATAACTATACTACAACCAACGCACCAAAGGGAACATGAACTTAGACTTTGTTTCCTGTCAATGAGACACTTTGCCCTAGTGGTGCTGCCTTGTAGGCCCCCAGTGTATAAGGAGGCTCTTGGCCCTCATATGACTGCTGAACTGGGGTGGGGACTGATATGTAGGGACAGTCCACTCCAGAGGAGTGGGATGGAAGGGTTAGGGGGTAGAGGGTGGGAGGGCAGGACTAGGAGGGGTGGAAAGAGGGCACTGTGATGGAGATGTAACCTGAAGTAATAAATAAACATTAAGAGAGAGAGAGAGAGAGAGAGAGAGAGAGAAGCCACATTCAGACTTGGGTGTTCTGTCCTTTCCTAAACATTTCTTTCTGTTAACCCTTGTTTAAATCTATATTCAAGTTCTATATCCTAATAAACTTCAAGTCTGCTTCACATGGATTTGGTCTGAAATTCTTTTCTATGGTGAAGTCAAGATTCTAGCTTTACCTACATTGATGTCTCTGAGAGATGGCCTCAAAACTGCTTTAGGAGGTAGCCTGGAACTGTGTCTCCAGCCCACAATCTCCTCCAGTGACATCTCCACACCTGCGAAAGCATTCTTATCTTCTAAATGTCCTTGTCTAAACATCGGTTGCAATCCATTTCACACTGGGACACTGTCAAATATCATGTATCATGTATCAAATATGATAAATTGCTTTTAAAGGTTTAAACAAAGACAAATGTGAAGGAATCGTTAAAATAAATAACATGCAGATGAGTTCGGCTTGTGGAGAAATTCCTAAAGAAACATCTGTGATGACAATGTATTAGTGAGCCCTTTCTGCATGCTCAGTTAAAGAGGAGACATTCCACACTTGAGGCCTCTCCTTAGCTCCAACTGTGTTTTCATTATGACTTGGGACTTGATTGTGAGCGCTGACTCTGAAGCTGAAATCTGGCTATGCCAAATGATTCCTGTCCTTCACTTAATTTACCTTTCAAAAAGTGCTGGGAAATATTTTAAGAAGTCTTAACATTTAAGTGACTAGATCTCTACCAATTTGACATATAGGTTTTAACTGATACATTAAATACCTTAGCAATCTGTCCTGAAACCTCATGAAAGTACTTACTACATATAATTGATGCTTCTTAAAAATGACCAAATATCCTTAAAAGTATTTCCTGCTCCTCTTAATCTCACTTAACAAGAAAACAAGAGAGGACCTCAATTTCAACTTAACAAGATAGAATTGACTGGAATTCTTACCCTATGCTGAGCGCTGGACCTAAGCTTTGAGAGGTTTGGAAAGTGTTCTACCCACTGAATATACCCCCAAGCTTTGAATTCTTAATTTAAAATGAGGTTTCAACAGCATACTCACGTGCGAGTCAAAATTTACCACTTCATTAGGACTCCATTAGGTGTATATTAACATTTTTCTATTTTTTTAATGTGTGTGAATGATTTGCTTGCATGTATGTGTCTACAAGTGCAAACCTGGAGCCAGCAAAGGCCAGAAGAAGGTACCAGGTCTCCTGTAACTGGGGTTATAGGCAGTTGTGAGCCACCATGCAGGTACTGGAACCAAACCTCTGAGCCATCTTTCCAAGTCTGTTATGTCTCTATCCTGATGAAGTTCATAGCATTGCCTCAGATTCATGTTTAAGACTTTGTGGAATTTTCCTCACCTATGAGTTTGGTATGAATAATTCTAAATAACTATTACAAATATTTTTATGATTCATCCATATAGAGAACCACAGAATCATACCCAGGAAGCTTTGCTTTTCCCTCCCAGACTCCTGTTCCTGGACAATGAATGATTGTTGAGAGGATAAGCCCTTGGATCTACCTACAGCAGGGCTGTGCATAAGGAATGTGCTGATAAGTGTCAGTTGTTACGGGTACCTGCCAGGAAAATGTACTCAGTCACTGGACAGAAGCCCAAGGAGGTTTATTCTCAAACCTTATATTGCTAATATTCACAAAGAGGTTGAGAATTTTCTGGAAGGTATAAAAGCCAGGCTGTAAGAGAAACAACTCTCCCAAATTGTTTCTATGCATCTACTTAAAATGACATCAAAAGACCCAGCAGCTCTCAGTCCCTGATAATTTGCTTTGGATCTTTTCTCACACTAATGAAAAATTCATCTTCTTACTGACCTCTATGTAGAGTTTCATATTTCTGCTATTATTATTTAATATTTATGTATTTATTTTATTTAAGGCTGCATGCTACCACAGGTATGTAGAGGTCAAAGGACAACTTATAGGAATAGGTTCTATCCTTCTACCATGATGGCCCAGGAACAAAACTTAGGTCCTCAGGGTAGGCAGCCAGCTCTCTGACCCATCTCACTTGCCTGACATACCGTTTTTCTCAAAGAGAGTCACTAGATTTTATAAACTTCAGTTGTGAGAGGGGGGACCTAATCAAGTTTCCCAAATATGGTCTCATTCAGGAACCTGGGTCATACAAGTGTCTTGGACAGACACAAAAAGAACTTGACTTTGGGCGAGCAAAGATGGCGGCGACCTACACTGACGCATTCTGAACGCGGGGAAAAAAGAGCCATAAAAAACACAGAGTTACTGGGCACTGTGCAAAAACCGGAGGGGCTAGACCCCCCCCCGGGAACGCTCACAGCTCCCAAGGGACTGTTAAAAGTCCCAGGGCAAGGCTCTCCCCATCTCTCACAGTCACGGAGGCCACTAAACCGGGGACTCGGGAACTCCCATTTGGAGAGGCGCCTGGTAAGATCGATCCCAACTTACAGCAGACAGAATCAGGGTCCACTTGGCCATAGATCGCTGGCCTATTGGGCTCCCCACACATCAGGCTGAACTTATACCCACTTAGAAAAGGTTGCGAGATAGTGGAAGCCTTAGCAAGGAACAAACAGGGGGCTCAGCGGGTGGTCCGCAGCAGCCGCTTGTAAAGCGGAAGGGCGGGAGGTTCCGAGAGAGCGCAGGAAGCAGGGAACACAAAAGCAGGCGGGAGGGGCCAAATCTCCCACACTCAGGATAGCGCAGCTGGGGAGAGAGCACTGCTGGCAGGGCCAAATTCCCGCCAGTCCACGGCAGGTCTTCTAGGGAGAGAGACAGGCGTGGGTGGGACCAGGGGTCCGTGCACCCACGGCGGAGCTGCTGGGACGAGAGGTGCACTCAGGCAGCCGGAGGATCTGGGGCTTGGGGTACCCACGGGACCGTGGCGGCGCAGACAAGAAGGGAATTAGACACAGGGTCCAGCCCTGTGGCGAGAAGACTAGAGAGAAACCAGAAATCGGGACCATAGCTGTATCCTGGAAAATCCAGACATATCAGGTGTGGAGCCAGACCCTGTCAGCCTCCGGGAAGACAAACAAAGCCCACAGAATTTGTGCCTGGGCAAACAGGCCCATATCATCAGAACCATTACAGGCTGATAACTCAGAGTGCAACATAGAGAAGTCTAAATTGGGAGCAGTGAAACAATCCTGGTTCATTACTCACAACCTGGGAATACGCTGCACCAGATCACAGTGCCTCTGGCCATTAAAATCACAGTGACCTTGAAATCCCCCTGTAAGCAACGACAGATAGCCAAGTAACTCGTCCCCTGCACCAAATCATCCACTGTGGTTCCAAACACAGAAAACAGACAGCTAAATGCATCCAATGGTGAAAGGTCAAAAAAAAAAATAGAAATCAAGGAATTATGACTGCAACAAAGCAGAACCACCCTAGCTCATCCAATTCGGATGACCACACACCAACAGAAACACATGAAAACATTGACAACTCTGCAGTATGGAAAGTGATAGAGTCCCTGCAAGAAGAACTTAAATCTATGAAGGAATTCAAGGAAACCACAATTCTACAAATCAAAACAAGGAACAACACCATTAAAGAGCTCCAAGCCAAGGTGACAGAGCTTGAACAGGAAAAGGAAAAGGCCATGAAAGATTTTCATACAAAAACAAGCAAGCTGGAGAAGGAAATGTACAAAACGAACAAAACCATACAAGACATGAAAATAGAAATAGAAACAATAAAGAAAACACAGTCAGAGTTAAAAGAGGAAGTGGAGAACCAAGGAAAGAGAACAGGAACTACGGATGTGAGTATCAACAATAGGATGCAAGAGATGGAAGACAGGATCTCAGGCATGGAAGATTCAGTGGAAGAAATCAGTACATCATCCAAAGAAAATGAGAAGGCTAAAAAATCTCTCACCCACAACATCCAAGAAATCAAGGACTCATTGAAAAGACGGAACCTAAGAATTATAGGTATAGAGGAAAGAGAAGACTCCCGACTCCAAGGTCCAGGAAATATCTTCAACAAAATCATAGAGGAAAACTTCCCAAACCTGAAAAAAGAGATGCCAATAAAAATCCAAGAGGCATACAGAACACCAAACAGATTAGACCAGAAAAGAAACTCCTCTCGCCACATAATAATTGAAACCCCAAATGTACAGAACAAAGAAAGAATATTAAAAGCTGTAAGAGAAAAAGGTCAAGTCACATACAATGGCAGACCCATCAGAATTACACCTGACTTCTCCCCAGAAACGATAAAAGCTAGAAGGGCCTGGTCAGATATACTACAAGTCCTAAGAGATCATAGATGCCCAGCCAGACTACTTTACCCAGCAAAACTCTCTATCAACATAGATGGAGAAAACAAGATATTCCATGACAAAATTAAATTTAAACAATATCTACCCACAAACCCAGCCCTACAGAAAATCCTAGAAGGAAAATCCCAACCCAGAGAAGAAAACTCAACCCAAGAAAACAAAGGGAATAGAAAACCCATTAGCAACTAAATCAAAAGAGGAACAGAACCACCGCCTATACCAAACTAATGGGAAATAACAACCCCAGGTCACTAATATCCATCAACATCAATGGACTCAACTCCCCAATAAAAAGACATAGGTTTACAGAGTGGATCCGCAAGCAAGACCCTTCCATATGCTGTATACAAGAGACACATCTAACTACAAAAGATAGACACTGCCTCAGAGTAAAGGGCTGGGAAAAGGTTTTCCAAGCAAATGGACCCAGGAAGCAAGCTGGAGTAGCCATCCTAATATCAAACAAAACAGACTTCCAACTGAAGTTAATGAAGAAAGACAAAGAAGGGCACTATATACTCATTAAAGGGAATATTCATCAAGAGGAAATTTCAATACTGAACATCTATGCCCCAAATACAAAGGCACCTACTTTCGTAAAAGAAACACTTCTAAAACTTAAAGCGCACGTCGATCACAACACATTAGTAGTGGGAGACTTCAACACCCCACTCACAACAAAGGACAGATCATCAAGACAGAAGACAAACAGAGAAATATTGAGTCTAACAGAGATCATGAAACAAATGGACCTAACAGATATCTACAGAACGTTTCACCCAAACACAAAGGAATACACCTTTTTCTCAGCACCCCACGGAACCTTCTCCAAAATCGACCACATAATTGGTCACAAAGATAGTCTCAGTAGATACAAGAAAATTGAAATAACACCTTGTATCTTATCAGACCACCACGGAATAAAGCTGGTCTTCAACAGCAAAAGAATCAACAGAAAGCCTACACACACATGGAAATTGAACAGCTCCTTACTGGATGACCACTGGGTCAGGGAAGAAATAAGGAAGGAAATCAAAGACTTCTTAAAATCCAACGACAATGAAGACACAACATACCCAAACCTATGGGATACATTGAAAGCTGTGCTACGAGGAAAGTTCATAGCACTAAGTGCTTTCAAAAAGAAAATTGTGACAGCTCATATTAGTGAACTAACAGCTAAGCTGGGTGAATTGGAAAAAAAAGAAGCAAACACTCCCAAGAAGAGCAGAAGACAGGAAATCATCAAACTTAGAGCTGAAATCAACAACTTAGAATCAAAAAGAACTATACAAAGAATCAACGAAACCAAGAGTTGGTTCTTTGAGAAAATCAACAAAATAGACAGACCCCTAGCCAAATTAACTAAAAGGCAAAGGGAAAGAACACAAATCAACAAAATCAGAAATGAAAAGGGAGAAATAACAACAGACATTGAGGAGATCCAGAAAATATTCAGGCATTACTTTAAAAATCTATATTCCACTAAATTTGAAAACCTAAGCGAAATGGACAATTTCCTCGATAAATTCCACCTACCAAAACTAAATCAAAATCAGAATAACAGCTTAAACAGCCCAATAACACCTAAGGAAATAGAAACAGTCATTAATAATCTCCCAACCAAAAAAAGCCCAGGGCCAGATGGCTTTAGCACGGAATTCTACCGGACCTTCAAAGAGGAACTAACACCATTACTTTTCAAACTCTTCCACCACATAGAAACAGAAAGATCACTGCCAAACTCATTCTATGAGGCCACTGTCATTCTGATTCCTAAACCACACAAAGACCCAACAAAGAAAGAGAACTTCAGACCAATCTCCCTCATGAACATAGATGCAAAAATACTTAATAAAATACTAGCAAATCGAATTCAAGAACACATCAAAAGTATCATACACCATGATCAAGTAGGCTTCATCCCTGGAATGCAGGGATGGTTCAATATACGAAAGTCTATCAATGTAATTCACCACATAAACAAGATGAAAGAAAAAAACCACATGATAATCTCGCTAGATGCAGAAAAAGCATTTGACAAAATCCAACACCCCTTCATGCTAAAAGTTCTGGAGAGAATGGGCATACAAGGACCATACCTAGAAATAATAAAGGCAATATACAGCAAGCCAGTAGCCAACATCAAATTAAATGGAGAGAAGCTTGAAGCATTTCCTCTAAACTCAGGGACAAGACAAGGATGTCCACTTTCACCATATCTCTTCAATATAGTACTTGAAGTCCTTGCTAGAGCAATAAGACAACTAAAGGAGATCAAAGGGATAAAAATTGGAAATGAAGAAGTCAAATTATCCCTATTCGCAGATGATATGTTAGTATACATAAGCGACCCCAAAAACTCCACCAAAGAACTCTTACAGCTGATAAACAACTTCAGCAAGGTGGCTGGATACAAAATTAACTCAAAAAAATCAGAAGCCCTTCTTTATACAACAAACAAATATACCGAAAAAGAAATAAGGGAAACAACTCCCTTCACAATAGCCACAAACAACATAAAATACCTGGGAGTAACTCTAACCAAGCATGTAAAGGACCTATATAACAAGAACTTCAAGCCCCTGAAGAAAGAAATGGAAGAGGCCTTTAGAAGATGGAAAGATCTCCCATGCTCATGGATAGGTAAGATCAACATAATAAAAATGGCTATCCTACCAAAAGCAATATGTAGATTTAATGCAATTCCTATCAAAATACCAACACAATTCTTTATAGACCTGGAAAAAGCTAGTCTCAACTTCATATGGAACAACAAAAAGCCCAGAATAGCTAAATCAATCTTGTCCAATGAAAAAACATCTGGAGGTATCACCATCCCAGATTTCAAGCTGTACTACAGAGCAACAGTAATAAAAACAGCATGGTACTGGTATAGAAACAGACCAGTGGATCAATGGAATCGAATTGAAGACCCAAACATGGATCCACACACCTATGGCCAACTAATCTTTGACAAAGAAGCCAAAAACGCACAATGGAAGAAGGACAGCATCTTCAACAAATGGTGCTGGTCCAACTGGATGTCCACTTGCAAAAGAATGAAATTAGACCCATACCTATCACCTTGTACAAAACTTAATTCCAAGTGGATCAAAGACCTTAACATAAGGCCGGCCACACTAAAGATACTAGAAGAAAAAGTAGGAGAAACCCTCGAACTCATTGGCACAGGTGACAACTTCCTGAACAGAACACCAACAGCTCAGGACCTGAGATCAACAATCAATAAATGGGACCTCATGAAACTGAAAAGTTTCTGTAAGCAAAGGATACTGTCATTAGAACAAAACGGCAACCAACAGACTGGGAGAAAATCTTCACCAACCCCACATCTGATAGAGGGCTATTA